>BQNB010048750.1:14499-42402 GCA_026074375.1 Tanacetum coccineum
AAAAAAAATTAGCTTAGTGGTTAGCTTATTAATCTAGCTTATTTTATTGTTAAAATCTGTTCAATAAGCCTGTTCTTGCTTTGTCACTATCTGGTATTACTAGTTTGTGTATTGAATCTCAATTTTATAAGCTAAAAATGACTTTTAAGAAAATAAGGGGGTGTTTGGGTCAAGCAGTATTAACTTGAGTTAGTACTGGTTGAAGCCATTTTGGTCCCTGGATTTCATTTTATAACTCATATAAGGTTTATAAAAGTAGGATTAAATAGCTTTGACAGTTTAATTCTGTTTTAATTAATGCTTATAAGTAATGATTAGCTTCTGTTAGATTTAGTTCAGTTGCATAAGCAACTTAAGCTCTAATTGGTTCTAGCTAGTTTTATTACTCATTGTGCATTTAGTTTAGTACTTTAAAAAGTGTATGAAGCAAGTCTTTAAACCTGCACAAGTTTCATATGGATTTGGGTCAATTTTGTGCAAAATGCATCAGTAGCTTAGAATGAAAAATGGCCTTTTTCAATATTAAATTTCATAGGGTAAATTTAGTTTTTAGGATTTGATTTTTAGTTACAAGTAGTTTGTAGGTTAATGATCATCTTTTTGAACTTAGTTTTTATAAAATAGCTTATTTGTCTATCTGTTTTTAAGCTAAAAAATTGCATTTTGTCTTTTTCAAACTCAGTACAAACTGAGAAAATTAGCAGTTTTCAAGGAGCTTTTTTAATAAGCATTTAATTTTCAAAATGATTTTTAAAAGTGTTTAATGTAGTTTTTTTGGTTAAGGTTTAAGGTAGAATAAGTTAGAAACCCATAAGGATCCTTTAGCTTATTTAAAAATAAGCTTAAAGTTAGCCATTTGGCCTGTTTGGTATGCAGTTTTCTTATAAGTGCTTATTTGAAATTTTTAGCTTATGGCTTGCTTATTTCTAGTTAAATTTAGCTTAATAGGTCAGTTTTAGTCTAATAATAGCTTATTCAGTCTTTGTTTTAGCTTATTTTAGTTTTTAGCTTATTAAGTTTTGTAAAAAGTAAAAAAAAAAGGTAGTTAAGTACTTTCTGTCTATTTTAAGCTCATTAAATGGCTTATTGATTAGCTTTTAGAAAAATTGTTTTTACAAATATAGCTTATTATAAGCTGTTATACAACTTTGCTTTTTAGGTTTTTGCAAAATAAAAAAAAGGGGAAACCAAGGAAGTCGGGGGTGAGCAAGACTCGAACCCCCGACCTCAACTTAGCCTCTACCCTTTTTATAACACTCCACACACAAACACACTAACCATTGCGCCCTTGGGACTTTTACGTCCTAAGGTGCGTAATTTATTCTATTACCACCTTTTTATGTTTTGTTATAGAAAAGCACTTCGAGTGCTTAAAAGCTTTTTCCCAGCTTATTAAGTTTAGCAATTTAAGATTTCTTATTTTTCCTGCATACTGCTTATCATTAGCTATTTTTAGAAAAAAATTAGGATTTTTCGCTTAAAGTTTTACATTTTTCGGGAATTAATTTTGTTATAAACTTTAAAAAATCATAAAAAATAGAAAAATAATCAAAAAAAAATAATTTTCTATTTTATAAAATTTTCTTTTATCATATTCTAGGCTTAGGTTGAAATTTACTTCCGTATGGTTAATATTTTGAAAATTCACTTTTTAAAGAACGGGATTCGATCCCCGTTCTTGTTTTCTTCGTTTTTGGCTTAAATTACTCTCGGTTTAGAATTTCCTTAGCTTTTTACTTTTAAATAGTTAATTAGAATTAAAAAAAGATTAGAAAAGTATTTAGGGTTTAATTTCAATGTTCTAGCTTATTTGTCGTGTTTACTTAATTTCCCGTTATTGTTTTTTCATAGTTAGGTTTAATTGTCCCTTTATTTGCTCACTATTAGGATTTTTAGAAATCACTCATATTCGAACCAATTCAAGTCATTGTCCAATTAACAAACGAGGTCTCAATTTCATAAATCTTTGGGAAAACGACCCGGTAATCACTTACCGGTTTCTTACGTATTATATTTTCGTGTGATTTTTCTTACTACCTTTGTCCTCATGGGTAGTTTTAGGAATTTCATTATCGTTATATTATACGTATTAAAACTGTACACCAACGATCTTCAACCGTGAAGTTACGTAGCTCTTCTCAAGCATTGCTAATATTCATAGAACAATCACATGATGAGGTATGAGGTTATCTTATAGATGGTAGCAGAAATGGTGGAGAGAAGATATTAGCCATCTATATAGTGGTAGAGGTGTGATTTAGGTTTCCGTGTAATTAGTTAGGTATGTAAAATGAGTGATATAACCGTTTATAGTTAAGGAGCGGATCCCTAAAGATATGAGATGGTTGTTATAGTAACAAAGGAGTGGAACGAGTTACTGTAGGGAGTTTTGAGTATTTGATCGTTTAGGACGAGGGACGGAAAACGTGTTTCGTGAAGAAAAGAATCAAGTAATAAATAAGATAATGATCAAAGTAATTTAAACTGAAATCCTTAAGGATTAATACGATTATGCATGTGTACTTGTTAAATTTTAGTGACACGAGGCAATACCCTAAACTCAAAAGAGACTAAGTCACTTAAGTGTATTAATCATAACAATTAAATATATTGATGTACAAGACTAAGTGACGTCTATATGTTTATCTAGATAGACGAACCTAATGATATAGAGTGGGTGTACAAGAAAGCCACGTAGATCATATAAAAGCTCACATAAAACAATTATTACGTCACATACACATATATCATACAAAACATGTTAGCATTTAGCATTTAATAACACGTATCATAAATATAAACTTATAAATATTAATCCGGGATTGCTAACCAAAAACAAAACGTCTAAATAATTATGCATTCAACAATTAAGCAAGTAATCATTGAGTGTCAAAATAGCATGAAGATAATATAATCATATTTCACGAGAACAAGTTAACATTTTGAAATCATAAAAATACGTATGCGATGTGCAAGTAGTCTAGGTCGACAAAGGAGAATCCTAATTACTACTTGTTTAATGAGCAATCCTAATGAAATACAAAGTTCATTAATGTAAACTAATATTAGGCATATTTAGAAAGAGTCATTTAATCAAGTTAGAGAATGAATATGAGACTATCACTAGTGGTGCTTAATTGAGGCTAAACACGACTATTTTTATGGGTTATACCACGAACCCAACTTCCTTCCAAGAAGCAATTCAACCGTTAGGTTAAATTGAATTTCTAGTGCAAGAGATTCTCCAGTAGTCATTCTTATTTTAGAATAAAGTAGAATTCCCGCGTTTTCCTAATGAAGTGTATCAAAGATGAAATTTGAATTAACCACTAATACTTGGCCTAATATGACTCAACTAGTATGTTTCAATTCTGGTTCTTATAATCCAAATCATGACGTGTAGAGTTCTAGGGTTAAATAAGAGAGCAAGCAAGATGTCATTAGTTTAAACAAAATTGTGTCTTTTAGGACTTAGGAGTATACTTAAGTGTGACAATGTGGAATGTGCTACATTAAAGCGTTCTAAGAATGCACCTTTGCATGTCTTTTTGAAAATAATCTAATTAAGGTTATTTACCTTAATAGATATTGTGAATATTCCATTGTAAAAATTATGATATACTAAAGGTTAGTTACATGTTTGTTAGACCTTAGACAAGTGCAAAATGACAAAAGGAATATATTCAAATTTGATGACTACGGACGGATCTACCTAAATCAAAGGCGGATCTCTTTATGGAGGATCTGTAGATTACAGAGTTGTTTGAAAATAGACAGAACACAATTTCCTGTTATTTGGGTGATGGTGTTAACCTTTTAGTAATGAGAGAAGCTTATATATGTAGTAAGGGTTCTTGGTTTGAACTATCAGATTCGACGTCCAAGTTTTGAGCGTAACGTGGAAGTTATCGTGAATTTCCCGATGGAATTTCAACGATGTTAATCCTACTAGGAGTGTGTTAGATTTTAGCATATTTTTGACCATTGCTAATAACACAAGCATTATGAACATTTAGATGTAACAAAGCATCATCAATACAAGTGTGAATTGCAATTCGATGATTATTCTTTTTGTCTTATGATCAATTTCGTAATTTCATGTAACAACTAAAAATAGTTAAACATGTAGACTCGGAAAATATATATGGTCGTTTTATTGATATTTTTGTTATCTAGATAAATTCTAATCTCGACTCCATGTTCATATTTTGAACATTTTTAATTGGATAGAATAATGAGATTAATTATCGTTTGAATAATAATAATCTTTATATTTGAAGTCCACTTACGATCACTCATAGAAAGAAAGCAAAATAATAGTTTATAGAATATGTTGCATAATTCCTAATCCTAATCTTAGATAATTGAATTGTTCTCGTTTTAAATACTTAGTTAAAAATAATGTTATGCTTATTTGGTATAGAGAGAAAAGGTTACAATAAAAAGTGAATTTGAGTCTTGATTCGTGCTTTTGAATTGTATGAGCAAAGTTACATATATTGTGCATTTGATCGTGTTTGGTTTTTCGGAAATGACAACTTTACCAAATGCATTGCAAGATAAATTACTTGAATATCTCAAACCAAACATCCAAGTCGTCAATCCTACTTTGACGTGCATTTTAAACATGTTATTATTAATAATAGGAACACTCCTATTGGACAGGTAGACTTAATATAACATCATTATCACAAGTGTGAGTTATGAACCGATGTATATTCTTTTCGTCTTTGAAAGGGATGACATTATTTTCATATCAACCTAGTGTGATTGAGTATGTAGATTCGAGATAATATCTTTTGTTATGGTTTTGATATAATCTTGAAGCTAGACTAATAATGAATTCGATTTCATATCCAAACTCAAAAGCTCGGCAATTAGATTCGAAAAATGATATCAACAATAATTTGAATAATGAACCGATATATATATCCGAAATCTTTCTGACCCTCCCCCCCCACCTCAAACACTCTTTTAAAAGAAAACAAAAGATTTTCTTAATGTGTTCCATTAAGCCTAAGACTAGTCTTAAGTGTGAGATCATTTAAAATGATGAGTTTACTTGTTTCTTTGGTATTGTCGTATATTTTACATGTGAGAAAAACTTATTAATTATTGTGCACAATATGCTTAGATTTTGACTTCTAAAGAGCACACAGAATTATCTTAGTCATTTTTTGAAGAATTATGAATTTTTTTCGAAACTACTACATGTTTATATAATATTTTCAAGCTTTTGACTAGAGTGAATATTTTCATTTCAAGCTAATGTTAATGTGAAAAGTTATTCGAAGATAAAACTTCAAGATGAAAGTGTTTTCTTACCAAGAAAGTTAATCTATAAAATTTAGAATTACAAGAAATTCTATGTTCATTTTAATCCAAATATTTATTAGTTGTGATTGTGAATTAGACTAATTCAAGCACAAACTAATTCAAAACACATTTTTCCTTTTATTACATACTAATGTGTTATTATGATCTTTTTTCTTGTCTAGACAACCTATGTTTAAACAAGATAATGGGATAACATGATCTAGAGACTTTGTTGAGACTTTGATAAAATGGAAGTGTTGACTATCTAGTGGTGACACACTTTATCATATTAGTAGCACGATAATCGTGCAATACAATATTATTCAAAAGATTTGACCAACTTGCTTAGCTCTCAATCCTAAGTGAGTTAACATAAATTATAAGATTTATAAAATGTTGATATAACATTTGTAAACATAGTGATCTATATCTATATGCAATGCAAAAGCAATTTCTCAACTTAGTGCAAGAGATCTTCCATAAGATCAATTGACACATATACATGAACCCTAATAAATAACACACATGACGAGATTATGCTAATCAACAAAGAATCTCAACTACAAATGCAATAAGTATATCAAAGATTGATTAACAATATTAAGATGCAAAGTAGAACAAATAATTATTTAGCATAACACACATAAATACTACACTTCATTTTGTGTATTAAATATAACAATGTATACATAGCTTGATTTTATTTGTAAATAAATTAGTTTTCTCTCCATTAGTAAGTTTGAAAAATACATTTACTTTCCAATGATAAAATACACCAACTTTCAAGAGTAAACCAACTAGAAGTGTCCGACTCGAAAGGAAAGGTTAAACTTAACTTTTTAGCTAAAACAAAATTTTAGTTTTGGACACTCTATGGCATTTTGCTTATTTGACAAACATAAAATTTGAATTAATAATTGAGATTGATTCCATTAGAAAGTACACTCAAAATCCTTATTTTCTATGAATTTTTGAAATTTGACAAAAACTAAAAATGCCACCGACAGATCTCATGGACGGATTCACTTTTGGTGGATCCGTGGATCGCATAAGTGGTGAAATTTTGGCAGAATCATTTATCACACTTTTAGACACATTATTCCCTTTGTTTGGGATTCTTTAAAAGACCTTCAAGCTATTGTAACACTTTATATTTAACACCAAAACTTATAAGTATTAAACAAAGAACTTTTCACATTATGTGTCGCTTGATGGGAAATTAGATACATGGACCGTACTCTATTTTAAAAACCATTTATTTTGAAAACTAGAGCGACGTCGCTTTTGTACCAATTGTGGAATCGTAGAGGGGGTGAATACGTTTCCATTAAAAACTTAAGACTTTTGTATCAAACAATCAATCAAGTTTATACTACAACAACTATACTAAATAACATCAAACAAAGCATATCACCTTAATACAATATACAACACAAACATAGATGCAATACAAACATAAACATAAAGCGATAAAGGCAAATATAAATGTAAAGCGATAAATAAAAGAAAGTGCAAACTGGACACAATGATTTATAGTGGTTCGGCTACGAAGATCCTCTTCGCCCTACTCCACTCCTCGAGTACCCAACTTGAGAGTTACTTTAATAAATCAACAAGCTCCTTTAAGGCTGAGAAAGCCACATAACCTCGCTTACACTTTATCCGGCACTAAGCTAAATACCGAGTCCTACTTCGAGGTAGAACCAACCTAACATCGCTTACACTTTATCCGGTACTAAGCTAAATACCGAGTCCTTCTTCGGGTACAACCAAACCAGTTATGTTTTATGGCCCAACATAACAAATATTATGTTTTATGGCCTAAACACATAAACCACCTAACATATAGTTTGTTGTATAATGATTGATACAAAAATGTGTATAATGATGATCCAAGACATAATTGTCAATTGGATGTAAAAGCCTAATCTAAAACATTAAGATAACTAAGCATGATGTTGTTGATGAATATGACAAGTCTCTTGTGTTAGGAATACTAGATCTTCATATATGTAGTATGTGGTAGATGATGGCAAGATCTCTAAGCTTTCTTGATTGGAGGATCATATAAATCATGCTTGGAACAAATAAAAGTTAGAAGCATTAAGATTAAGGGTTTATTGGGGTTATTGATGATATTATTAATTGTGTTTTTACAATTATCAAAACTTGATCCTCAATTGACCAAAAATGTTGTGTAATAATAATTTGAAAGAAAGTTATGAAAAGATTGGTTTCAAAAACTAACAAATGGTGGTATTTATTTGAAAACCAAAACTTTGCCGTACAAGGTGCTACAGATCCAGGGAATGGGTGGATCCTCCTGCCTTTTATAGGTGGATTTTGTGGGTCTCACAACGTTCCTAATTCCAAAATTGTTAACAAGCTTTCGAAATCTTTTTTTAAATCCCCGGGGGGGGCCCGGGCACCGGGGCCCACCCCCCCCCCCCCTTTTGCTTAGATCTTTTATTGTACTTATAAGAAACTGATTAGATATTGTTCTAGAAAGGAAATCAAGCTTAACATTAAAATGGTAAAATTTGCTATATTTTGTAAGATTTATTTCTAAAAATGGTTAAACAAAATAATTAGTTTTGTCTTTATTCCCTAATTTTTTTGTCCTATTATCTAATATGGCTAGACATGTTTTGATCTTCCAAGATTATTTCCTAATATGGCAGATTTCTTCTAGAAAGAAGATCTTGTGTTAGTTAACTAAGTAATTAAGTTTTATCCTATTCTCTAATGTGATTAATTACTTATTAAGTGTAAGTAAACTTACAAAGGTTGGTTTATTAATTAGGTTGATCATAATGCAACATAACAAACATATTAATACCTTAAGTTGAAGCATGAGTAGACTCAAGACGTCGAGAGGTGTTGATGAATGTATGCGTTGATGAGTTGTGGTCACGAGTAACTTGCACATTTTACGTTTATGTATACAAGTTACATGTTGTCATTATTAAAACCAAAGGACTTGTTTAGTTTAAATATCATAATATTTGTACTAACAATCTCCTCTTTTTTGATGATGACAAATATGTAAACTTATAACATAGTAAAATTTAAAAAGTTACTCGTTTACACTTCTTTCTCCCCTTTTTGTCGAAACAAAAAAGAGGTGTATGCTCTAATCCTTCTCCTTTAGCACTCTTCCATCCAAATTGTTTGTAGAAAGTGAGTTTCCTTTGAGATATAAACATTGTTTTCTTCCTAGAAAGCCGTCTTGGCATCATCCTAGAGAGTTATAACTTCGGTCTTTCATCCCTCTAAGCAACTTTTGGAGCAAATCGACATTGATGCCCTCGAGCGTCCCTCTAGCTCCTTGCACTCCCTATGATTATTGACCTTGGTAGCCAAATGAATCCATGGATCAAATTTCTACAAGCTAACCTACATAAGGGTTATTTTGTGCACCATATGTAAAATAAAAAATATATAAGTATATATATATATAATTATATATATATTATAAATATTATGTCATGAAGCAATATGAGAAAATATATGATAAATCCGTGTATGCTTCTTCTGACGATGCTCCCCTTATTCCGGTCATCAAAGTATTATTAAAAACTAACATAAATATAATATAGAAAATACGATATATACTATATATAAATATATATATTTATATATATAGATATATATAAATATATGTCAATAACAATAGGAGAAATATTATGAATAATCCGTTGTAAGCTCTTCTTGACGATGCTCCCCCTTAATTACGAGGCATCAAAAATTATTAAAAAACCTAAAACAAAAAAAATATTAGTAGCGGACCAAGATACTAACCGTTGGACGAGTAACGTCAACTAAATTAACAAGATGCACTCTCTAAGTTCTTGTCGGAAGATCCCCCTTGTTTGGGACACCAAGGAATTGAGTTATGGAAGTGTATTACAAAACAAAGTTAGTAGACAAACGCACATATACATAATAACAATGATAGTTATGTACGTAACAAAAAGCACATATATGAGAATAGTATTTTGATCCTGAGGTTTAAGATAATGTTTAGGATCAAGTAGCATAACTAATAGATAAAGTGCTAAAAGAATAAAATCAGAAAATCCGCATTTATACATCTGCTAGGGACGGATCTACAAAATCACTGACTGATCCCACCATTCTTTGGATCAGTTGGTCGCAAGAACTCTCAAAATAGGCAGAACCCAATTTGTAGCCAATAATCCAAAAGCACTTAGCATGTAAACACTATAGATCATGAACAATTAGCAAGTAAGGTATTTTTCCAAAAAGGATAACAAAACCATTCATGAAAGATGTTAAGCATCATGATAGAAAGTGTCAAAAATAATAATCTCACATAGTAAGATAGCAAAATTATTGATTATGATATCAAAAGTACATATAGTATGAATACATATAGTAACAGAAATCATAAAAGAGATCATGATAGCATGGAATACATATAGTAAATATATATCGTGGGAACATTGAATTCATGTCATTAGGTATGGGAGTACCCTAAATTATGACATTTTTTAACAAAAGTTGGAAACTAGAGCAAAAATGCAATTCTATTAAAAAAAAAATAAAAACTAGATACAAAGAACCAAGACACATGCAATGATGACTAAGACTCAAATTGACACCAAATTTATCCCAACAAATCACCCAACTTTAATAAACGGAACATAATTTCGATTATCAGTTTGACACACCATTTTAAGATGAACGAGCTTCATCCAAGAAGATCATATCGTATAAGGAGTACTACATATTTTAGAATGAACATGTTCCTTTAGAGAAATCATTATCTACCAAAGATGATGATTTGAGTTCGGATAGACTTTTCGCAAGGTTGTAATGAAGATTCCTAAAATCCTCTAATGGTTTTCTTTTGTTAAGCAATATTTATACTTTATCATGTGTGCGTTTCTAGTAAAAAACATGTGTAAGACTTTCGTCGAAATAAATGTTATGATAAGTGATGTGGAAAAAATAGATATGAATACCGTATGTGCTTGATTTTAGGTTGAGAAGAAATATTCTAAGTTTGTTCTTAGAAGAGCAATAATAATAATAGTAAAATAAAAATTATGACATGTAAAAGTAAATTGATGTCAATAATATTTTAATACGTCATGTCAAAATATATACTCGAAAGTAGTTCTATTATGACAAGAATAAATATAGTGAAAAATGATATGCATCTAGATGTAAATAAAAACAATTCCATATAATGGAAAGTGGGGAGAAAGGATGAGCAAGGACGAAGAGGGAAGGTGTTGAGCTAAGGTTTGCAAAGACGGTTAGAATAATATATCGTTTGCACTAATAGTGACAAGAAGCGAAGTTGGGATTGCATGTGATCCTAGTGTAACAAGTGCATTGTTGGTTGTCAATGTTGATGAACAAAGGTGGATATGTAAGATTAGGTGGTAGTTCTTTCATAGTGAAAAGAGAGTGAAAGACACAACAATGTGGTGACTCAATAACACTTGAAGATTGAATATCTTTCTAAAGTTTCTTCACTTGCTATAAGTGAAACAACTAAAAAGACCCAATTGTGAAAAATGAAAGGATCACTTGTAATGGTTATTGGATAAGTGTGGAATGTTCTTGAGGAGATAATTTCTTTGGCATGGGAGTTTGCAAGTGAGGACCAATATTTGTTGGTAAAGGTGATGATGTTCTTCAAGTGAAGATTGTGAAGTTATACGTTTTGAGTATTCATGTTTGGAGAGAAGTTGTCAAACTAACTATTACTATCAAGAGTAAGGTATAGTTGCAAGGTTTGAGTGTATGGTTGAAGTGTTTCTTGCGAGGTTTGGGTATGTAAAACTAATCATCACTATTAAGAGTGAAATGTAGTAATGGGATTTTTGAGTGATGGTTGACGAAAGGGTTGAAGGTTCTAGTAACGTGGCTAATATTTAAAGAATGATGTGCTCTTGTCAAGAAGAGGTATTGCTGCTAGATAGTGATATTAGGGTAGAAGACTAGAACCAATTTTGGTTTATGTGAACGTTATGTACTTATGTGTTGGAATAAAAGTTGAGTGTTATTTGATTAGTTTCTATTGGAAAAGAATCTACAATTGTGAATTCCTTATAATATGGTGAACGTGGTGTACTAGTGTGTTAGGGTAGGAGACAAGAACCAAATCGGTTTGTGTGAACGGGGTGTACTTGTGTTGTGGAAAAAGAAATAAGTGTTCTTATGTAAAAAAATAAGTGTTCTTGTTTGAGGAGGTACTAGTCCTAATAGTGAAGTAAGGTAAGAGCCAGGTTACGATCTTGGTCACTAATTTGGTTTGTGTGAACGAGGTGTACATGTGTGATGGAAAATGAAATAAGTCCGTAGGGTAAAGGTTTGATTGAATCGGTTTCTAGGGAATAAGAATCACATTGAACGAGTTATAAAGATATTTTGTAATATACTAAATGTTAACAGAGTGTGTTTTTCCCTCCCACTTAATTCGTGGCACAGCCGGAACATAACGTTTCGAATAAATAAAAATAAATAAAGAAGAAACAAAAGATGACGGAACCGATAAAGTCATGGATTAGCATATGAACAATCTTCCATTCCGTAAAGTTACGTAGCTCTTCTCAAGCATTGCTAAAGTTCATAGAACAATCACATGATGAGGTATAAGGTTATCTTAAA
Organism: Tanacetum coccineum; assembly: GCA_026074375.1. Lineage (NCBI taxonomy): Eukaryota > Viridiplantae > Streptophyta > Magnoliopsida > Asterales > Asteraceae > Tanacetum > Tanacetum coccineum. The sequence continues at coordinate 26,461 of BQNB010048750.1, forward strand.
GGTGGTAGCGGAGATGGTGGAGAGAAGATATAAGCTATCTTTATAGTGGTAGAGGTGTGATTTAGGTTTTCGTGTAATTAGTTAGGTATGAAAAATGAGTGATATAACCGTTTATAGTTAAGGAGCAGATCCCTAAAGATATGAGACGGTTGATATAGTAACAAAGGAGTGGGAACGAGTTACTATGAGGATTTTTGAGTATTTGAACGTTTACGACGAGGGACAAAAAACGTGTTTCATGAAGAAAAGAATCAAGTAAATAAATAAGATAATGATCAAAGTGATCTAAACTAAAATACTTAGGCATTAAGACGATTATGCATGTGCTCGATAAATTTGAGTGACACGAGACAATACCCTAAACTCAAAAGACACTAAGTCACTTAAGTGTATTAATCATAACAATCAAATATATTGATGTATAAGACTATGTGACGTCTATATGTTTATCTAGATAGACGGACCTAATGATATAGTATGGGTGCACAAGAAAGACACGTAGATCATATAAAAGCTCACATAAAACAATGATTACGTCACATGCATATATATCATACAAAACATGTTAGCATTTAGCATTTAATAACACGTATCATAAATATAAACTTATAGATATTAAACCGGGATTGCTAACCAAAAACAAAACCGTCTAAATAATTATGCATTCAACAATTAAGCAAGTAATCATTGATTATCAAACTAGCATGAAGATAATATAATCATATTTCACGAGAACAAGTTAACATTTTAAAATCATAAAAATACGTATGCGATGGCAGTAGTCAAGGTTTCGACTAAAGAGAGTCCTAATTACACTTGTTTTAATGACAATCTAATGAAATACAAAGTTCATCAATGTAGACTAACATTAGGCATATTTAGAAAGAGCCATTTAATTATGTTAGAGAATGAATATGAGACTATCACTAGTGGTGCTCAATTCAGGCTAAACACGAACATTTTTACGGGTTATACCACGAACCCAACACCTTGTCCCAGAAAGTATTTCAAACCCGTATAGGTTAAATGAATACTAGGTGCAATAGATTCTCCAGTAGTCATCCTCTTTTTTAGAATAAAATAAAATTCCACTGCATTTTCTCCCAATAAACGTAGCAAAGATGAAATTTGAATTGTCCACTAATACTTGGCCTAATATGACTCAGCTAATATGTTTCAATTCCGGTTTTCATAATCCTAATCATGACGTGTAGAATTCTAGAGTTAAATAAGAGAACAAGCAAGATGTGGTGAGTTTAAACAAGATTGAGTCTTTTAGGACTTGGGAGTATACTTAAGTGTGCCGATGTGGAATGTGCTACATTAAAGCATTCTAAGAATGTACCTTTGCATGTCTTTTTGAAAATAAATCAAATTAAGGTTATTTACCCAATAAGATATTGAGACATCAATTGTAGAAATTATGATGTAACTAAAGTTAGTTTATCATGTTTGTTAGACCTTGGACAAGTGCAAATCACAAAAAGTGAATATAATCCACATTGAATGACCACAGGGACGGATCTACCTAAATCAAAGACGGACTCCCTATGAAGATCCTAGTCGCACATTGTCGAAAACAGACAGAAAATGATTTCCTGCTTAATTGTGGCAATAGTGTAAACTTTTTAGTAATGGTAAACTATATATGTTATAAGGGTTTCTTGTTTGAACTTTTCGGATTCGACGTCTAAGTTTAAGCAGAACGTGGAATTATCGTGAATTTCTCGATGGAATTTCAACGATGAGTAATCCTACTAGGAGTGTGTTAGCTTTTAGCATATTTTTGACCATTGCTAATAACACAAGCATTATGAACATTTAGACGTAACAAAGCATCGTCAATACAAGTGTGAATTGCAATTCGATGATTATTCTTTTCGTCTTATGATCGATTTCGTAATTTCAGTAATAACTCCAAAAAAAAAAAAAGGGGGGGGAATTTAGTTAAACATGTAGACCTCGAAAATACTATGGTCATTTATTGATATTTCGTTTCTAAGATAAATTCAAATCTCGACTCCATGTTCATATTTTGAACATTTGTAATTGGATAGAATAATGGGATTAATTATCGTTTGAACAATAATCATCTTTATATTCAAAGTCCACTTACGATCTCTTATAGAAAGAAAGAAAAATAATGGTTTATAGAATATGTATCATAATTCTTAATCCTAATCTTTAGATAATTGAATTGTTCTTGTCCTGAATTATCTTAAATAAAAATAATGTTATGTTTTATTTGGTATAGAAGGAGAAACGGTTATAAGAAGAAAAGTGAATTTAATCTTGATCGTGCTTTTGAATTGTAATAGACAAAGTTACAATATCGTGCATTTTGCTCGTGTTTCGTTTTTCAAAAAAATGACAACTTTACCAATTCATTGCAATGTAAATTACTTAGAAAATCTCGACCAAGGTAGGGCAGAACATGATAACATGAGAGGAAAGTGAGAGAGAGAGTAGGGAGAAGATAAGAGCGTAAGGCAACAAGTGAGAGGTGGAAAAAAAATAAAAAAAAGATCGAAGTGTGGGACTATGAGAGAAGGGCGGGCTAGGTGTGACGAACAAGCGGGAACCACCCGCACAGCTAAAGGTTCGCACACCCCGGATTGGGTTCGCACTAGCTACTTGCAGCTACGGCGGCCCTCGACGTGCGGAAGGGCCCACCCGTGGACCTCCCCTGCGCAACATTCTCCCCTACTCCCTCTCTCCCTGGACCGGTTCCCACTTAGCTGCTTATTCGGACTATCCTCTATCCCCCCCGTTCCTGCTGACCGCCTCCCGTTATTTCCTTCTTAACGAACGTCAACCAAGACTACAATCCACACTTTGACAGTGGCATTTTAACCATGTTTAAATAATTAATAAAAAACCCACCTATTGGACAATAAGCCACCAATATAACAACATAATCGAAAGTGAAGTTAGGAACCTCTGTATATTCTTTCGTCTTGGAAAGGAATGACATTATTTTCATATCAACCTAGTGTGATTGAGTATGAAGAAACGAGATAAAATCTTTTAGTTATGGTATTTGATATAATCCAGAAGCTAGACAAGAAAATGAATCCGATTTTCACATATCCAAACTCAAAACACGCAATAAGATTCAGAAAAATGATATCAATCAAAATTTAATAATGAACTATATATAACCGATAAACTTTCTTGACCATAACACAAACACTCTTTAAAAGAAAACGAAAAATTTCTTAATGTGTTCCATTAAGCCTAAGACTAGTCTTTAATTTTGATGATCATTTTAAAATGATGAGTTTACTTTTTTCTTTGTTATTGTCGTAATATTATACATGTAAAGAAAAACATGAATAAATATAAGTGCACAATATGCTTCAGATTTTGACTTCTAAATAGCACACAGAATTAACTTAGACAATTTTTGAAGAATTATGAATTTTTTTTCGAAACTACTACATGTTTATATAATATTTTCAAGCTTAGACTAGAGAGTGAATAATTTCATTTCAAGTCTAATGTTTAATGTGAAAAGTTATTACGAGAGATAAAACTTCAAGATGAAAGTGTTTACTACCAAAAAGGTTAATCTAAAAATTTAGAATTACAAAAATTCTATGTTCATTTTAATCCAAATATTTATTAGTTGTGATTGTGAATTAGACTAATTCAAGCACAAACTAATTCAAAACACATTTTTCCTTTTATTACATACTAATGTGTTATTATGATCTTTTTTCTTGTCTAGACAACCTATGTTTAAACAAGATAATGGGATAACATGATCTAGAGACTTTGTTGAGACTTTGATAAAATGGAAGTGTTGACTATCTAGTGGTGACACACTTTATCATATTAGTAGCACGATAATCGAGCATACGAATATTAATCAAAAGATTATGACCAACTTGCATTAGCTCTCAATCCTAAGTGAGTTAAACATCAATTAATAAATTTATAAAAATGTTATAAACCATTTGTTAAACATAGTGATCTATATCTATATGCAATGCAAAAGCAATTTCTCAACTTAGTGCAAGAGATCTTCCATAAGATCAATTGACGCATATACATGAACATTAATAAATAACACACATGACGAGATTATGCTAATCAACAAAGAAGCTCAACTACAAATGCAATAAGCATATCAAAGATTGATTAACAATATTAAGATGCAAAGTAGAACAAATAATCATTTAGCATAACACACATAATACTACACTTCATTTTGTGTATTAAATATAACAAAGTATACATAACTTGATTTTATTTGTAAATAAATTAGTTTTCATCCCATCAGTAAGTTTGAAAAATACATTTACTTTCCAATGCTAAAATAACGACCAACTTCCAAGAGTAAACCAACTAGAAAGAGGTCCGACTCGAAAGGAAAGGTTAAAACTTAACTTATTTAAGCTAAAACAAAATTTCAGTTTTGGACACTCTATGGCATGTTGGCTTATTTGACAAACATATAAAAATTGATTAATAATTGAGATTGATTCCAGTATAGAAAGTACACTCATAAATCCTTATATTCTATGAAATTTTGAAATTTGGACAAAAATTTATAAATGCCACCTGACAGATCTCATGGACATGATTCACTTTTGGTGGATCCGTGGATCGCATAAGTGGGAGAAAATTATGGGCAGAATCATTTATCACACTTATAGACAGCATTATTCCCATTGTTTGGGATTTCTAAAAAAGACCTTCAAGCTATGAACACCGTAATATTTAACACCAAAACATATAAATTATTAAACAAGAACTTTCACATTATGTGTCACTTGATGGGAAATTGGATACATAGACCGTACTCTATTTTAAAAACTATTTATTTTGAAAACTAGAGCGACGTGGCTTTGGTACCATTTGTGGAATCGTAGAGGGGGGTGAATACGTTTCCATTATAAACTTAAGACTTTTGTATCAAACAATCAATCAAGTTTATACTACAACAACTATACTAAATAACATCAAACAAAGCATATCACCGTAATACAATATACAACACAAACATAGATGCAATGCAAACATAAACATAAAGCGATAAAGGAAAATATAAATGTAAAGCGATAAGTAAAAGAAAGTGCAAACCGGACACGATGATTTATACTGGTTCGGCTACGAAGATCCTCTTCGCCCTACTCTACTCCTCGAGTACCCAACTCGAGAGTTACTTCACTAAATCAACAAGCTCCTTTAAGGCGTAAAAAACCACACAACCTCGCTTACACTTTATCCGGTACTAAGCTGAATACCGAGTCCTAGTTCAAGGTAGAACCAACCTAACATCGCTTACACTTTATCCGGTACTAAGCTAAATACCGAGTCCTTCTTCGGGTACAACCAAACCCCTTATGTTTTATGGCCCAACATAACAAATATTGTGTTTTATGGCCTAAACACATAAACCACCTAACATATAGTTTGTTTTATAATGATTGATACAAGAAAATGTGTATAAATAGATGCCAACATATTGTCAATTGGATGAAAAAGCCTAATCTAAAACATTAAGATCACTAAGCATGATGTTGTTGATGACGATGACAAATCCTCCTGCATGTGGATAGATCTTCATAATATAGATAGGTATGTGTGGATGATGATAGCAAATCTCTAAGATGCTTGAATGGAGAACATATAGAATCATGCTTACAACAAATGAAAGTTAGAAGCATTATGATCAAGGGTTATTGGGAGTTTTTGATGAAAGATTAATTGTGTTTTTTACATTGTTGAAGACTTGATTCTAATGACCCTAAATGTGTGTAATAATGTGGAAGAAAGGTTATGAAAAGTAATGACATCAAATAACGTCACATTTATACCATCATTTATCCCGAATAAGTTACCTACTTTTATATAATTATTGCAAGAATTTGTACTTAATTGCTTAAAAGTGTTATTTGCAGTAATTGAGGAGTGATTTGTGAAGACATGTTAAAAGGCGCATATTTTGGAACTAAAACGAAGACATTTGAAGATATCCTATTTCTAACCAATACGCCGTATCCACTAAAAGAGATACGGCGTATCAGCGCCAACTCTTCAAAAGAAAACGCGTACAATATTCCCAATCGGCGTATTCATCTTCCTGTCATACGCTGTATCCAACAGGATAGACCATAGAAGTACAGAGATATTATTATTTGGGAATGATTATTGTAATGATTTTAACCTTAGGCGTGCAACTCTAAAAAAACACCCTAATACGCCGTATTGGCCAAGCCTAATACGGCGTATCTAGCCTTTTTCAGAGACTATAAATAGAATAATCAAAAATGAGTTTTCAGTATGCAAAATCATATTCTTCATATGGTTGAAAATAAAACATTTACTCATAATAGACAAACTAGAGAAGTTTCGAGAAAAATTATATTTTTCGTCTTTTAGTGGATTTTATTAAATAAATAAAATAATAAAATAATATTTTCTTATTTAAAAACCAAATCATGTTCTTAAGTAAAACTTTCTATGTATAAACTTTTAACGAAATTTCGACATGACCTGTACGTTTATATAACATTTTCAAAGGTTTTAAACCTCAATTTCAACATTTTTCACCATTTCGACATTTTTTCGACAAAATTCCAAAATCTCAATCATTAACGTTTACCAAAACATTTTTTCTAAAATAATGCTCAATATCACTTCGTAAATACATTTCACTTTCAAAAGTTCGTCAAAATTTCTAAAAACGACTAAATATCGCTTATTAGGCTTTATGGCCCAACAAGGGTCCAATAAGGTATTTATACGTCCAAAATACGATCCAAGCCCAAAACTAAGGTCCATTTATATACATAAGCTCATACTAATAAGTAAAAAATAACTCGGACCATAATAATCCAACAAATAAGCCACGGCTTATTTGTGCTTATTGGGTCGTGAGCCCAAGAGCTCAAAAATCAAATCCGTAAGCTTAAAAATAAGTTAGTACGCTACGTATAGTATTTGGTTACTACCATAAGCTATAAAAATAGTCCACGAACATATGCCATATCACAAAAATAATAAAAATCACTTCCTTTGTGATCTTATAGTAGGACGTGAGCACATAAGCTCAAAATAAGTCATGAAAAGCCCACAAACTAAGCTATACAAGCTATTATACAAAATAAGCTATCTAGCAATATATGTTTCTCAACCATCACGACTACAATATCAAAACTAACAAAACCTTATCCTTGTTTCTTTTTATTCGAACCCTAAACGCACCCTTTTATTCATTTCGTTTCAAAAAATCGATTTTCACGACGATCCACTTGTACAACAAACATCTATGCATCAATATAAACCCAAAAGGACGAACGAAATTTAAATTTGGAAACTTACAAGAAAATCTTCAAAAATGTAGATTTTGACATGAACCGGACAACCCAAACGTTGTTTAAACGAATACCCAAATACTCGTATCAACCCAGAATATCACGTTCTTGATCAATGTTGTAAAATATATGGTGTTTTGTGGTGGTTGGTGGCGGACGAACACACACACACACTTATAAGTGTGTGTTTTTTTGAAAACTAAAATGAGAGAATGAATAGGATGTTGGTTGTAAAAGGAATATATGTGTACAAGTGGGAACATTCAAGCTCAAAATATGGCATCCTTGTCTCCTAAGAGACTTGAACCGGCCATGGTATCCAAGGGGGGTTCGGGGTGTCATTTTTATGTCGGGATTACGTAAAAGCTCGTAAAACTTAACCGTAAATTATTCCCCAAAGTTAATTGGCATTTTTATTAACCTTAAAAATACTTTTCCATTAACCTAGAGTATTTACACGACATATTTACACTTTTAAACCCTCCAAAACTCATTTGGACATTAACGGACGTGTCAGGACTCGCTTTTCGGCATTTTCTAAAAATTCACAGGTTAACCACCTAGAATGCAAATAACACAATAATAACCTCTAAAAATGACTATTATTCACAATAAACCATAAATTACCATAATTCTCAACAAAATCACTATCGTCAACACGGTATAATATCTGAATAAACTGGCAAACATCAAATAGTCAAAGGACTAAAAATGAAATATTCAGAACACCAAAGGGGCAAAGGTTACATTCTATCCCCCTTAAAAGAATTTCAACCCCAAAATTCAGCTACTAACATCACTAAACAAATGTGGGTACTTCAATTTCATCTGATCTTCACGTTGCCACGTGAATTCAATACCACGTTTTGAATTCTACCAAACCTTGACGATGGCAATTTTACTATGCTTCAACTTCTTAAACTCTCTTTCCAAAATTTCCACAGGCTCTTCCATAAAAATTAACTTGGCATCAACATGGATATCATCCAAGGGCACTTGTAGTGTTGGATCAGCCAAACACTTCTTAAGGTTTGACACGTGGAGCATGTCATGAACACCATCTAATTCCTCAGGCAAATCTAACCTGTAGGCTACAGGGCCTAACTTTTCAATAATCTCAAAAGGTCCAACAAATCTAGGTGCTAGTTTCCCTTTCTTCCCAAAGTGTACAATACCTTTCTAAGGCGACAATTTGAGTAAAACATAGTCACCCACACAAAACTCTAGAGGCTTCCTCCTCTTATCAGCATAACTTTTCTGACAATCACGCGCAGCCTTAAGTCTATCCTTAATCTGCAAGATCTTCTCAGTAGTCTCTTGCACTAACTCAGGTCCTATTAACTGACCCTCTCCAACCTCGGCCAACATAATTGGCGAACAACACTTTCTACCATACAATGCCTCAAACAGAGCACATCTTACACTAGAATGATTGTTATACGAAAACTCAACCAACGGAAGATGAACATCCCAACTTCCCCTGAAGTCCAGGATGTACGAAGCATGTCTTCCAAAGTCTGAATAGTATGCTTACTCTGACCATCGGTCTGAGGGTGGTAAGCCATACTCATGTCTAAATGGGTTCCTAATGCCTCTTGCATTGACTGCCAAAACCCTAATGTGAAATGACTATCATGATCCGATATGATCGAGATCAGCACACCATGTCTAGCAACTATCTCATTCAAATATAACCTAGCCAATCTATCCATCTTATAATCCTCACGCATAGGTAGAAAATGAGTAGACCTAGTCAATCGGTCTATAATGACCCATATTGTGTCATGCCCACTACTAGTCCTAGGAAACTTAGTCACATAATCCATAGCTATTCCTTCCTACTTCCATACGGGAATTTCAGGTTGCTGGAGCAATCCGAACGGCCTTTGATGCTTAGCCTTAACCTTCTTTTAAGTCAAACACTTACTAACATACTCAGCTATGTCCTTTTTCATACCCGGCCACCAATACCTATCTTTAGGGTCATAATACATCTTATCATCTCATGGGTGTACAGAGTACTTCGACTTATGGGCTTCATCCATTATCAGGGTTCTTACATCACCCTTTAAAGGTACCCATATTCGATCTAGGTAGTACAAAGTCCCATCACTTCTCTGTTCTACCATCTCATCCAAACCTTTCTGCAATCATGCAGACTCATCCACAGCCTCCTTCTGAGCCGTCAGTATCCTATCCTTGATACTCGATTGAAGGATCATATTCATAGCTCTAACTCTCTTGGGTTTTACTCTTTCCTTCCTACTTAGGGAATCAGCCACCACATTCGCCTTACCAGGATGGTAGCGAATCTCACACTCATAATCACTAAACAACTCTATCCAGCGATGCTATCGCATATTCAACTCTTTCTGACTAAAGATATGATGAAGACTCTTATGATCCATATAAATGACACTCTTTTTCCCATACAGATAATGTCTCTAAATCTTAAGGGCAAGCATAACGGCTCTCAATTCCAAATCATGGGTCGTATAATTCTTTTCATGAATTTTTAACTGCCTAGATGCATAGCCTATCACCTTACCTCTCTGCATCAACACGCATCCTAATCCTAGGCCTGATGCATCATAATATACCACAAAATCTTCTGGTCCATCGGGGAGAGCTAGAATAGGTGTATTACACAACTTATCCTTCAAAGTGTGAAATGCATTCTCTTGCTCCTCACCCCAATTGAAAGTCTTACACTTCTAAGTCAAGATAGTAAGAGACTTAGCTATCTTAGAAAAGTTCTCAATGAAACTACGGTAATATCCAGTCAATCCTAAGAACGAACGAACCTCAGACGATGTTCTAGGGGCTTTCCAATTCTTAACAGCTTTGATCTTACTAGGGTCTACATGAATCTCATTACCATTTATCACATGCCCAAGAAACTGAACTTCTCTTAGCCAGAATTCACACTTAGAAAACTTAGCATACAGTTTCTCATTCTTGAGCAGTTCTAAGACTAACCTTAAGTGTTTTACATGCTTCTCCTGAGTCTTAAAGTAGATTAAGATATCGTATATAAACACTATCACAAACTTATCAAGATAAGGCCTACAAACTCTGTTCATCAAATCCATGAATACCGTTGGTGCGTTAGTTAGACCAAAGGGCATTACTATGAACTCGAAATGTCCATAACGAGTTCTAAACGTAGTCTTTGGAATGTCATCCTCATGCACTCTCAGCTGATGGTATCCAGACCTAAGATCTATCTTTGAGAAAAACTGTGATCTTTGCAGTTGGTCAAATAGATCATCAATCCTAGGAAGCGGATAACGATTCTTAATAGTCAACTTGTTCAATTCCCTATAGTCAATACACATCCTAAAAGAACCATCCTTCTTTTTCACAAACAACATCGGTGCTCCCCAAGGCGATGAGCTTGGTCGAATGAAACCTTTGTCCTGGAGTTCCTTGAGTTGTCCCAACAACTCCTCCAATTCAGAAGGTGCCAAACGATAGGGAGACTTTGCAATCGGTACAACTCCAAGGATTAATTTGATCCGGAACTTAACTTTCCAGAGAGGTGGCAATCTTGATAAATCATCTGGAATTACCTTAGGAAAATCTCTAACCATAACAATATCTCCTTGTCTCTTATCGCTAGCCTTAGCACTCATCAAAAGTCTCGCTTTCTCTTTCGGTCTTTCTCCTAAGACTCTAAGTACCTTGCCATCTAGTAGTGGCATTCTCACTACTTTCTTATGACAAATTATTTCAGCCTTATGATTTGACAACCCATCCATTCCTATAATCACATCAAAACTCCCATGCCCGAATGGTATTGAATCGATGTCAAAGCCATGACCCTCGATTTCTAATTTGCAACCCTTAATAACCTTATTAATCTCTACTAGCTGTCTGCTAGCTATCTCAATCTCATATCTAAAACCTAATTAACTGGGCTCTATGCCTAGCAAAGGTATAAAAGTAGTGGAAATAAAACTATAGTCGACACGAAAGTCAAATAAGGTAGTGGCAAAATGACTGTTCAAAGTAAACGTACCCGTCACAATGTTTGGATCCTGGCAAGCTTCCTCTGCTTCCAACATGAATGCCCTACCCCTAGCTTGGTTCCCTTGTTTCCACGATTATGACCCCCGTTATTAGCAGCAACTTGGTTTGGACGGTTTCTTCCCGGTCCTTGTGTTCTATTCAATCTAGGACATGCTGGCCTGAAATAGTCGGTACTACTACATTCGTGGCATGCTCCACGAGCAGGTGTTGGGTTCCTTACATTTACTGGGTTCACATTCCTAGGCACAACTCTACAATCCCTCGCAAGATGACCTGGGCGGTTATAGTTGAAACACGTGCGATAAGGCCCTCCGGGTGCATGGTAGGAGTTGCAGGTGGTACACTTAGGCCAAGCACCCGTATTCTCTCTTCTTGCAGGGTTTACATTCATAGCAAAAACATTTCCAGTCCTAGTCCTCTTATTATCATCCCTACCGTTCTTATCCTTGCTAGGTTCCCCCTCACTTCCTCTTTTCTCAACCTTCTTAATTGATCCATTCCTAACAGCCTCATCGGTCAGTGCACCAGAAATCTGCACAGCCTTCTGCATAGTCTTTGGCTCCATTGCTGCCACCATCCCACAGATCTGTAGAGCAAGGCCATACACGTATCTCTCAATCTTCCTACTCTCTGGAGTCACCAAATGTGGAACTAACCTAGCCAACTCATGAAACCTATCAGTATACGCAGCATGGCCAGCCCCGACCATGGCGTGATTCCACAACTCAGTTTCCAACTTTTGCATCTCATGACTAGGACAAAACTCTTCTATCATCATAAACTTAAAGTCATTCCATGACATACTAACAGCAACTTCCCGGCTTAGCGTGCGGATCTGAGAGTTCCACCACGTTAAAGCCTTACCCACAAATGAACCAGCAATGTATTTCACTTTTTGGTCAATACTACAACCACTCATATCCTGCACGGACTCTATTTTCTCAATCCATCGGGTAAGAACTACAACACCTCCCTTACCATCATATTCCTTAGGGTTACAAGCTAAGAACTCCTTATATGAACAACCTACCCGGTTGCCATTCACTAACACATTCCTAACGTTCTCCTGAACATTCTCATTAACCACATTACCATTCTGATTTCCAACATTTCCTTGGTTACCAACCTGAGCTAAAATGGCGGGTAAGAGGTTCTGCAATTGTTGGGCAATGATCGTCGAGAAGTCGGGTGCTCCTCCTACACCCCCATTGACTCCCTCTACATTCTCATTGACTCCCTCTACATTCCCATTAGCTCCCAACCCTTGGTCATTCCCTTGACCATTCAATTCGTCAACACGCTCATCATTACCTCTCCTAGGTCCTCTACCCCTCCCACCTCTACCAACCCGTTCACCCGTTCCCCCTCCTCGTGATTCGGCAACAGGCCGGCCAGCACTTCAGGTCCTCATCCTTGGCGGCATTATCTACACGAGGGAGAACATGGGCAACGTTAGGTAGGTAGGAAGACTAACATATATATAGAATATCTTACTATATATATAATTATACACATAATACCCCCTTATGGTGTCAACATCAATTTGTGTGAACAGTATTACCAAGTACGAGTAAGTTGTGATACTTTTATAACTACGTTGGCCACCGTATTTATATCCGCATCCTTTCCTAGTCGTACTCAGTATTAAGCTCACACATCTCAATGACTGACATAACTAAAGCACCAAACCGCGAACACGCGAAAGCAAGCAAAAGCGGAACACCGCGCACATAGATCCTATACGCAACTAAATGACGGATCTTAGGTTATAGTCTAGGCCAATCCACCTAGTTCTCTATAACCTTGGCTCTGATTACCAATTTGTCACACCCCGACAATGGCGGAAACTCAGGAATGCAACATAATGATCAATCATAACACAAGATACAATATAGAGAAAACTACAATGCATAAACTTCAAGTGTTACGAAGACCATCCACCTCGAACAACCTCGAGTGATGTCCCAAATCATAACTAAATCCAAAATCTCTTACAAATTTCAAATGCCCACAGAGGGGTCCAAATCCAAACTTAAACTAGAACTTCCAAATACAAATAGCCAAACAGATAAACAAGCAAGGCTTCACACGAAAAATCCACACGGGATACTCCTAAGCCTGCTATCACATACCACCAACTATTCATCTTTTACTTCACCTGAAAATGATACTCGAAAACGTCAACAATAATGTTGGTGAGCTCGTAGGTTTGACCTTAAACCCAAAAGTTGTGCCAATATCTCAAAACAGTGGACAAAAGTGCAATATGATAGTGAATATATGAGAAACACCCATGACTTAGCATCCTCGCTAATCATGTAAAACTCGACCTAGCTTACCCGCTAGTCGAACCATCCTAGCATCACCGCTAGTCCGGTAGCAAATATGTCACTTACGCACCTAAAGGGCCTACCAGCTGGAGCACTAGATTAGGGCAGGACCTCACACATACTAGGGTAGGCGTACCCAACCGATCCAATAACCACACAAATACTGGGGTAGGCGTACCCCTCCGATCCAAACAATCATGCAACACATAATATTCACATAGCAGTCATAAGCACATAATTGTCCCAAAAACAAAACCATATTTCGCATAGTCAAATTTCAAAACAGTTCAAAACACATTTGAGTATCATTTTCCTTCAAAGAAAAAAAACAGTAGAAAATGAGGCCCAACCGAGAAACTCACCTCAAGCAAGTCTTAAGCAACCAAATCTCAATCACACAAGCAAATGCAACGACGTCCGCACACGACCTAGTCCAATTAATGTCCCATTAAATCATTTATTTCCAAAACAGTCTTCACGTTTGATGCATAGAGGCTAGATGCGTTGTACAATTACCCATAACAATTTAGTGGTGTGATGGTTGACGCCTCATCCCAAAATATCTTATCAATCCGATATCCCAACGATACATACTTATACTATTTAAAGAAAATAGCTAAGTAATATAAGTAAATATTTATAATAAATAATTATAAATATATCTCGATAAGTCCATTCGGTACCTTTAGTTCCCAATAAAATAATCATAATATGGTTGAAAATGAAACGTTTACTCATAATAGACATATTAGAGAAGTTTCGAGAAAAATTATATTTTTTGTCTTTTAGTGAATTTTATTAAATAAATAAAATAATAAAATAATATTTTATTATTTAAAAACCAAATCATGTTCTTAAGTAAAACTTTCTAAGTATAAACTTTTTACGAAATTTCGACATGACCCGTACGTTTATATAACGTTTTCCAAGGTTTTAAACCTTAATTTCAACATTTTTCACCATTTCGACACTTTTTCGACAAAATTCCAAAATCTCAATCTTTAACGTTTACTAAAACATTTTTCCCAAAATAACGCTCAATATCACTTCGTAAATACATTTCACTTTCAAAAGTTCGTCAAAAATTCTTAAAACGACTAAATATCGCTTATTGGGCTTTAAGGCCCAACAAGGGTCCAATAAGGTATTTATACGTCCAAAATACGATCCAAGCCCAAAACTAAGGTCCATTTATATACATAAGCTCGTACTAATAAGTAGAAAATAATCCGGACCACAATAAGCCAACAAATAAGCCACGGCTTATTTGTGCTTATTGGACCGTGAGCCCAAGAGCTCAAAAATCAAATCCGTAAGCTTAAAAATAAGCTAGTACGCTACGTATAGTATTTGGTTACTACCATGAGCTATAAAAATAGTCCACGAACATATGCCATATCACGAAAATAATAAAAATCACTTCCCTTGTGATCTTATAGTAGGACTTGAGCACATAAGCTCAAAATAAGTCACAAAAAGCCCACAAACTAAGCTATACAAGCTATTATACAAAATAAGCTGTCTAGCAATATATGTTTCTCAACCATCACGACCACAATATCAAAACTAACAAAACCTTATCTTTGTTTCTTTTTATTCGAACCCTAAACGCACCCTTTTATTCATTTCGTTTCGAAAAATCGATTTTTACGACGATCAACTTGTACATCTAACATCTATGCATCAATATAAACCCAAAAAAGGACGAACGAAATTTAAATTTGGAAACTTACTAGAAAATCTTCAAAAATGTAGATTTTGACACGAACCGGACAATCCAAACGTTGTTTAAATGAATACCCAAATACTCATATCAACCCGGAATATCATGTTCTTGATCAAACTTGGAAAATCTATGGTGGTTTATGGTGGTTGGTGGCGGACGAACACACACAAACACACACTTTTATAAGTGTGTTTTTTTGAAAATTAAAATGAGAGAATGAATGGGAACATTCAAGCTAAAAATATGGCATCCTTGTCTCCTAAGAGACTTGAACCGGCCATGGTATCCAAGGGGGGTTCGGGGTGTCATTTTTGTGTCGGGATCACTTAAAAGCTCGTAAAACTTAACTGTAAATTATTCCCCAAAGTTAATTAGCATTTTTATTCACTTTAAAAATACTTTCCATTAACCTAGAGTATTTACACGACATATTTACACTTTTAAACCCTTCAAAACTTATTTGGACATTAACGGACGTATCGGGACTCGCTTTTCGGCATTTTCTCAAAATTCACGGGTCAACCACTCG
>BQNB010048751.1:0-2500 GCA_026074375.1 Tanacetum coccineum
TCTTCTTAACAATCATGATAAGTTTAGTAGCAGCTGAGAAGTGTGTTTTGGTTGGATATTCTTCTTTTAAAAAGGGATATAAATTGTTTAGTCTTGAAAGGAAATTGTTTATTTTTTCAAGAGATGTAAATTTTTTTGAAAAAGTTTTTCCTTTCAAATCTAAACATGATTATGTGAATAAATCTAGTCAAGACTTGGATCATGTTGACTTTTTTAATGAAGTTGTTCATGAGGGTCCTGACACATCCTATGATGATAATAGCATGAATGCTCATGGTCATAGTGATGGTAGTCACTCCTCTCAACCTAGCAGTCCAACAATTGACCATTATGAGAGTGATTTGGGGCACTCTCATGGTTCCAATGGTTCTGCAAGTGAGAGTGAGAGAGCTGCAACCTCTGATCATAATACAACATTATCCGAGGATGATGTTGCTATTAATGATACCACAGATCATGTTCAGGTTTTGAATAATCAGCCTTTGAGAAGGTCTGAAAGAACTTATGTTTTTTTTCTAATAAATACAATGAATATGTTGTTGATTCTAAAGTAAAGTATGGGCTTGAAAAGTATGTTGGGTATTCAAACTTAACTTCTGAAATTTTTTGTTTCACTACTGAATTAAACAAAGCTTTTGAACCTAAAAAATTATTGGGAAGCTTGTAAGGACCAGCACTGGATTGAGGCAATGAACATGGAAATTGATGCATACTTGGGAGATTTGTGACTTGCCTAAAGATAGAAAATCTATAGGTGGGAAATAGGTTTTCAAAATTAAGTATAAATCAAATGGTGAAATAGAGAGATACGAAGCTAGGTATGTTGTGAAAGGTTATAATCAAAAGGAGGGTATTGACTTTGATGAGACTTTTTCACCTGTTGTGAAAATTGTTACTGTTAGATGTTTGATTAATATAGTTGTGCAGAATAACTGGAGTTTATATCAGTTAGATATTAATAATGCTTTTTTATACGGAGATCTTGATGAAACTGTTTATATGGACTTGCCTGAGGGGTATTATAGTTCTGATGATAAAAGGGTTTGCAAATTGAAAAAGTCTTTGTATGGGTTGAAACAGGCTCCTAGACAATGGAATGCCAAACTAACCCAAACCTTGGTTGAATGTGGTTTTAAGCAAAGTAAAAGTGATTATTCTCTTTTCACTAAGTCTGAAAAAGGAATTTTTCTTGCCTTGCTTGTTTATGTTGATGATATTATTGTTACTGAAAATAATATTGATGAAAATGAAGTTTAAAGAGTTTTTCAGAACAAAGTTCCAAATAAAAGACTTAGGTAAGCTCAAGTATTTTTTAGGAATTGAGACAGATCTTGGAGTTTGTTTGTCTCGGAGAAAGTATTGCTTGAATTTGTTAAGTGAGTATGGTTTGCTAGCTTGTAAGCCTTCTACTACTCCTTTAGAGCAAAACTTGGCTATAAGAAATGAACCTACTGATATTGATAAGGTTTTGGATAACATTACTGAGTATCAAAGGCTTATTGGAAAACTTATTTATCTGACTCATACAAGGCCTGATATTTCTTATTCAGTCCATTGTTTAAGTCAATTTATGCATAAGCCTTTGAAATCTCATATTAAGATTGCTCTAAAAGTATTGAGATACTTGAAGAGTGATCCTGAGAAAGGAATTCATATTGTCAGGCAACCCAAAGCTTCTCTTGAAGCTTTTGTGGATGCTGACTGGGCTAAATGCCTTGCTATAAAGAAATATGTTACTGGCTTTTGTATTAAGCTAAATGGCTCTTTGATCTCTTGGAAGAGTAAAAATCAACATACTCTTACTAAGTCTTCTGCTGAAGCAGAATACAAAGCAATGGCATCTGTTACTTCTGAAGTAACTTGGATTTTGAAGATCTTGAGAGATCTTGAGTGGGATAAAGTTTTGCCTGTGAATTTATATTGTGACAGTCAAGCTGCAATTAAAATTATAGCTAATCCTGTCTTTCATGAAAGAACAAAACATTTGGAAATTGACTTGCACTTTGTGAGAGAATTTTTTTTATCTAGAGTAATTAAAACTCAAAAAATAAGCTCTGCAGTTCAACCTGCAGACATTCTTACAAAAGCTCTTGACAAGAGTCAACTTGAAAATTTTGTTTTAAAACTGGAAATGATTGATCTTTTACAGGTTCAAGTTAAGGGGGGATGTTAAAATGTAACTTGACCCGGAAATAAACTATAAGGACTGATTTTGTCATTTCTGTTTTGTGTGTTTCAGTTTTGTTTAAGTTTTGGAGCTCTTTGGAAGGAGCTGGATAGTTGAGGGACTGAAGCTGGCATCCTGGAAACTTGGAGTCTATATAAGCTGGAGTGCAGCTTTTCTTCTTTACTTTTCGATTATTGTTTCTCTCTCAAAAACCCTAATTTGTTCTATTGTTTGTGATCATCTTGATCTCTTGTTTTTTCTGGGTTGTAAGACTATTATCAATTAGATAATAAGGCTATACCTGATTAGCAGTGGTAGCCTTTGTTGATTGAG
>BQNB010048751.1:10000-12948 GCA_026074375.1 Tanacetum coccineum
AAACCAAACTGAACCATAAACTTCGATTTTTCTAAACTACAAAAATCGAATCATAGACTTTTCAATCGGTTTTGGTTTTTTGCTTTTGGTTATTCGGATTTTTTTCGGTTTAGGTTCGATTTTTTCGGTTTTATACACACCCCTACTTATTACGCCTGGTCTTGTATTAATAGAACCAAAATCCAAACATGCCCAAACCATTAAATTCGCTTTAGAATTGGTTTCATCTTGTGTTGAACAACTTTATTTCACTTAATGAATCGTAATTTGTTACAATAAATGAAATTACAAATAACTTAACCGTGAATACATATATTTCCACATGTCTTGGTGCATAACACGAGTCTCAAATATGCACTAATTCACTTTTGAGGATCCGGGTGAAGCGTACCCGTTAGCAGTTTAGCCACATCAAGGCGTTGCTTCGGGTTTCTTTGAGCTGGCGAACAATGTAAAGTAAGCAAGGCCTCCAACAACCGCTAATCCACCTAGCATCATAGTAATGGGTGACCTCGGTGCACCCTTTGAGGTTTGGTGAAGGACTTGATCTTTCGCCATCCCTTCAGCAGCCAGTGGCTGCTTTTTCTCGATTTGTGCCATCATTTTTCCAAATCGTACCATTTTTGTATATTTAATGTTTTCTGTCTTGTATATGTTAAATGTGGTATACAATTGTGTGAAAATGTTGAAGCCTTCTTTAGGTTGATCAAGGTGAATATGACGTTTAATTGGAGGATGAAATAATAGAGAAAATGGGAAGACGTGAGGGGTAGAGAAATATATGGAGAGAAGAGCTTTGTGACTACCATTAAATTTTGGAGATGTTAAAAATAAACTTTCTATGTTTAGTAAAAGTACATTCACGTTTTAATTATTTGATATGATAATAACAAGTTCCATTAGCATAAACTTTTTTTAGTTTGGCCGTTGAACTATCAGTGATAAAAAAACGATAAGTTACATAATTTCAATATGTACAAGTATTATTACATTTACCACTCATAATTAAAACACACAAACCCAAACGCACACCGAAAAGCAGCGTCGTCCAAATGGCGTTGCTAACAACGTCAATCATAATATTAAGGTGAGTGTAGGAAGACATAAGACATTCGGTGTCATTCAATGACACTGAGATTAATTATGATTTTAACACCTGGAAAGAAAATTCCATCGGTGTCTCGTGCTCTAACGAGACCTTTAGTTTCACCTTTGTTTATGTCCAGGTCATAGTACGTTTGATTTACAAAATGTAATTTTTTTTAAACATATAAACAATAGTTAACGTGCATTTATAATTTTGTTTTGCCCCAAAGTTTGATGCCTTGCAATTTTGACCTGTTTTAGCTTTATGCTTTCTGAAATAAGCCAACCTAAGCAACCACCTTTTTAAAATAAAGTTGTCTTAAAATAATATAATTCCCTTAACTTTTGTATTTTTTTTTACAAAATAATCCCACTTACTAGCTTAACAAACAGGTCATATTCACCAAGAAACAACACATTTTGCCGTACAGTTTTCGTTACCCACAACTATATAAATAACCACTAACTAACAATTCATTTGTCACCCAAAATTAGACCTTAATTTGTTAGCCGTAACACCAAAACTTCTAACTAGCCCAACCCGGTCCCCGGACCCAGGGCGGGCCAATGTCAGGTCTAGACGAAACTTCCCCTCCAATGCAGTTGTCTAAGCCTCCGCCTCTTCACAAACATAAGTCATTGTCTACTGACTTATATCGTGAAGAAGTGTGGCTTAGACGAAAAAACAACCATAGTCGCCATAATTACCATGGGCTCCATAGGCGAAGCAAGAGCCTAATAACCACCGAGGATATAGACGAGTTCAAAGGTTGTGTTGACCTAGGGTTCCACTTCGGCTCGGAAGGAGCTATACTTTCCAGAACGTTACCCGCTCTAGATCTTTATTATGCCACATCATCACAACCGACGTCAAGTTCAAACTCATCAACCACAACGTCGCCATGTCAGCCTTGCAGCCCTCACACCGCTACCACGCCCACCACGCTATTCAATTCAGGTTAACTTTTGAACTTTTTCTTAAGAATAAATCTACTGAATTCGATCGGATTAATTTATTGTCTTAAAAATTTAACTATAGGGGAAGATCCAAAAATGATAAAGAGAAGATTGAAGCAATGGGCACAAGTGGTTGCTTGCGCAGCTCGTCAACCTGCATGTTACCAAACAGAACCTAAAGATTGAAGCAAAGATGCAAATTTAAACAATTCATTTATATATAAGATATATATTCTTTATTTATGCTGAATTTATTTTATCTTAACTATTAATTGCTGTTTAACAAACTCATTGATGTTCTACAAAATGACCTACAAAATATCCATTGTCAGCTCGATCAGTTGAAAATATCATGTTACGATCCCAATATCCAGTTCCAGAACTCAAATTCTTATGGCTATATGAAGACTCGTATATCCCAATTGTCTCCACTTCTAAACTAACGATGGTCTAAACTATGTTTTCACGATATGGCCTAACTATATGAAATGAATACAAACTTTCTCGCAGAAAAACAAACCCCATTATAATATACTAGCCTAGAATAGTCATTGTAGGATTCGATCACCCTGGTTACTAGTGCGGAATAAATCCGATCTTGAAGACGAACACACCTCAGCAGATTATATATGACAGAAAAGAAAAAGATGCACAAGAATATAACCCTCAATATTATATATGTTTATTGAGTAAGGAGAATAATGAAGAACAAAACCCTCCCCCTCACCTCCTTTTATAAAGATGAGAGAGAGAACAAACAGGTTGGAAGAATTAATATGTGAAACCCTTCCCCACTCACCTCCTTTTATAGAGATGAGGGGGAGGATGAGTTTGGGCCGTAGAAAAACCCAATAACCTTAATATAGCTATAATTAGAGCTAAATTTACACTAAACCCTCTAACCT
>BQNB010048751.1:13512-35935 GCA_026074375.1 Tanacetum coccineum
AAGCTCTAGGTACTCAATTGGGTATGTACGGCTTATCATCCGTAGACGGATTGTCAGAGTGAGAGAACCATCCAGACCTTGGAGGACATGCTACGTGCTTGTGTGATTGACTTTAGGAAAGGTTGGGATAGACACCTACCATTAATAGAATTCTCGTACAACAACAGTTATCACACGAGTATCAAAGCTGCACCGTTCAAAGCATTGTATGGTCGTAAGTGTCGATCACCTGTCTGTTGGGCTGAGGTTGGAGATGCTCAGCTTACTGGCCCTGAGATTATTCATGAAACCACATAAAAGATCATCCAAATCAAGAAACGTATTCAAGCTGCACGTGATAGACAAAAGAGCTACGCCGATAGAAGACGTAAGCCATTGGAGTTTGAGGTTGGTGATAAGGTTATGTTGAAGGTATCGCCATGGAAAGGGGTGATACATTTCGGCAAACAAGGGAAGCTAAATCCTTGTTATATTGGACCTTTAAAAATCCTTGCTAAAGTGGGAACGGTATCGTATCGACTTGAACTCCCAGAGCAAATAAGTCGGGTTTATAGTACTTTTCACGTTTCTAATATGAAAAAGTGTTTCTCCGACGAACCCCTAGCTATTCCGTTAGACGAAATTCAGATTGATGACAAGCTTAATTTCATTGAAGAACCGGTTGAAATCATGGATCGAGAAGTTAAACGACTAAAGCAAAGCCGCATCCCAATTGTGAAAGTCCGTCGGAACTCAAGGCGAGGTCCTGAGTTTACTTGGGAGCGCGAGGACCAAATGAAGAAAAAGTATCCTCACCTTTTTGCTAACCCTATACCCGCGTCTAAAGATACGTCTTAAGATTTGAGGACAAACCTCTTTTAACGGGGGGAGAATGTCATACCCCGTAAATTTCAGGTCAATATTTTAAACTTTTCCGATTATTATTTTTGACTTTTATACGTTACGTTTGAATCTGGCAGTTTACCGGGAAGTTAACCCGCGTAAAACTAAAAAACGTCATCGAACGCGTTCCGACTTTGGATTATGATTAGTTTAGATATTATATGAGTTATTTTATCTTTTCTAAGTGTTTTGTAGTTTACGATCACTCCCGATACTTATTTTTACGTTTTAACATCTAATTTGCGTTTTTCGCGTGTTTTGACCTAACGAAAACCCGAAATCTTTTCGTGTAAACCCTTTAGTTTTAGTGTACCATCACTATGTTACAGTAATTTTTTTAATAAATGTTCTTGATTATGGTTTTGTGATTTTACTAGAGATTAAGTTAGTGAAAATAGAATAGTGTACAGGTTTTATTGCAAAATCTACAAGATGTGGATGTGGTTATGGTGTTTGGGAAGTGGTTTGTGGTGTGGAAAAATGGGTGCAATAATGGCTAGTGGGGGCTCCCTTTTAACCATAGAGATTGATGGTTTGTTATTATTGATTAGTACAATAAATAAACATTTAAGTGTTCTGTTATTGTAAGCAGTAATGTAAACTTATAACTTGCACTATTTTGGTACGAGTATCATTTATTGATTGGAAAAAATAATTCACATTATTTTTTATTTTAAGATAGATGAATATTCACATCTTATGTGGGTTTTAAGAAGTGTAAAATTGGGAGGTTGTGTAGCCATGGATGTATCAAAAAGAGTGATTAAGAGCGATAGGTACGGTGAATAGGAAAACCTACTCATTTGGGTCTTATCGGGTGTCATTTCATCTTAACACTTTCACTTTAAAATACATTTTCACTCATAAGATACTATCAACCTCCTCATTTGGGCCCTATACACCCACAATTTTATTTTATTTTCTATTTTTTCACACAAACTAAATTCATTTCATTCAAATTAAAATACAAAATACAATACGATAATAAAAAAAGTAAAATACAAAAATCAAAATTACAATACGGAATTTAAAAATACAATACGAAAAAAAAACTTAACAAATTACGATACGATACGATACGAGAACACAAGCTTTTAGACTGCTAGGTAATTGTTGATGAGTCCCTGCTTCTCATTTATGCTTCTCATCACTTCTTCCCTAGCGGCCTCCAAGGCGGTTGTGATACGCGTATCTTATTCCGAGCTCATAAGCAGAGTATGCAGACCGTAGCTGTTAAGTGGCTGGTCGAGAGGCAGCGAATGCACCCTCGTTTCCTCCTCAGCACGGCTACCTCGTTTCCTCCTCAGCACGGCTACGCTTCTGGAGGAGATAACGAGTCATCTCACCCTACAAATTGTTAGCCAACGTGACCTCCTTTTCTAGTTCGGTTCGTAGTCGCCGAATGATAGCATCTCGCACCTTGTTTGGTTCGTTAGCCATAGTGTTTGTGTGAAGATGAATGATATTTGAGAGAGTTTGATAAGAAGTTGTATGAGAAAATGAATTATGGTAAAGAGGTATTTATAAGGGAAATGTAACCGTTGAAATTTAAAAATACAATACAGGGTTTAAAATTACAATACGGAATTTTAAAATACAATACGGAATTTAAAAATACAATACGGAATTGAAAATTAAAATACGGAATTTAAAAATACAATACAAAATTTAAAATTACAATACGAAATATCAAACACAATCGTCCTAATTGTATTTTTCCCATAGCCTAACAAATTTAGTATTCATTTGTTGTTCTATTTTTGCCGCCTTTCTAAACAAAGCAAGATGCATCTCGTAATCTTTATCAGATTCTTGTTTCAAAAAAGTTTCGATCAAAGCACGGTTCTCTGGTGGAATGTCATTGCATTTCTCGTATGCTTTTCTCAGATCATCTTTAGCTGTGCTTGCATTGTCAAATTGCACGGCTAACTCCGTAATCGCTTTCTGACGAACGATATCTTCGTCAATTATATTAGTTTTTCAACCAAAGCTTTGATTTCATCGATGGTATGTGGAAGTGAACAAGTCATATCAGATTTTTATTTGGGATTAAGTGTGAAAATTTTAGGTAAAATATGGTGTTATTTATAGAGTGAGGGTCTAATTTTTTTTATAAAAAAATAAATAAAAGTTTGAAAATACTTTGTCATTTTCTAACGTTAATATTTTAATAATACAAACGGTTAGATTTGAAAATACTTTGTCATTTTCCTCATTTGAAGCATCAAACGACGAAAGGTGGCGAGATGGGTTGGTGTGGTGACGAGCAAGTGCCGAGCTGCCACGGCAGAAACGGCGAGCTTGCTCGTCACCATACCTATTGCTCTAAGTGTTAAAAAGCTTCTATTGCTTTGTGTGTTAAAAAGCTTCTAACTATCATTATTAAAAGCAAAAACGTCATATATTTGAGGGCTGGTGTTGATCGCATTACCCGGCCACAGAAGTACGTCTTCCGTCGGCCGTAAGTCGAATGCCATATTCGGCCGTAAGTTGAAGATAGATATGGCGGCGTATGGTTGGAAAGTGAGAACGTCTCCGCGACGGTAAGAGTAGTCCTTTTAGTCTAGTAACCGCGGCTACGGCCACGCTTACTAGACTGGGGGGACATGTTGGCGTATAGTCTGGAATGGGCCAGACCCAATGGGCCGAACCCGATAAAAGGGTGGCCCACATCCTACGTAACCCTAATCCATACACTATATATACAAGGGTAGGATCATCCTACCTGGACAGGTTATTCTCTACCACCTCTTTACTATATGCTTATACTATTCTGACTTGACCGTCGGAGGGTGGATCCCGGGGCTCCGGCCTCGGGTCCCCTTCTAACCGGTTCTTCTTTGTTGGCAGCACTATTCAAGGCCCGGAAAGACGACGAACGGCACCAGGAGAGTCGTCAGGACTGGCCCGACCAAATTATGCATCAACAAGTTGGCGCCATCCGTGGGACTCCGAATAAACTATGTTTCGTGTTCTCATATTACCGAAAAGCAAAAATCGGTTTCTAAAGTCGGTAACTCTAAAACCTTCGTATTTTTGTTTTTCACTCATTGCATCCTGCCATGCGTCAAACTTGATTTACCAAATCAATAAACATCATGTGATTTTAATATCACTTTAAAAGCACATGTTTGTAGTTAATAGACAATCTTCTATTCTTTGAAGTTTTTGTAACTTTATTTTGTTTTTCACTCGTAACTTTGAAGTGACACCCGTTTTGTACGTCTGCTTTTCGGTACAAAGTCGTCATTGGCACCGACCCCTATTATTTTTCCTTTTTTTAATTTGATAAAGATATTTTACATATCTTTTTTAATTGGTAACAAGATATTACCAATATTTTTTAAATTGATAACAAGATATTACCATATCTTTTTAAATTGGTAACAAGATATTACCAATATTTTTTAAACTTGATAAGATGTTATCTGTATTTTTATTTGGTAACAATATATTACCAATATTTTTTAATTTGATAAAAAGATTTTATCTATATCCTTTTTCTTATTTGCAATTATCCCCTACTTGTAAATATTATTATGCAAACATTATTTTGAAAATATTATTTTAAAGGGACTCTTATATTTTTGTCCGTGAGCATGACTTTCGTCATGGGCCGGTCCGGCCTCTTAATAATGTGTCGCGGCCCAACCTCTTTAAAATTATGTCGAGGCCCAGCTTCTTTATATTTATGGTCCATACCAAACATTATGTCGTGGCCCGACTTCTTTACATTTATGGTCCGCTCCAAAAATTATGTCGCAGCCCTGCCCTCAGTCGGTGTTTACCATATTTGATATACATTTTCAAAAACTAAACAAAAACAAAAAAACAAAAAACAAAAAACAAATTTTTTTTTGTTTCAACAGGAAACAATATAATTTTTTGATTAAGCCATGACTTGGTAAAAACGTCGCATACAACGGCATGCCATATTAAATGGTTTAGCAAATATTATTTTGCATATTTATCCCTCATTTGCAAAGATTATGCGATTTATGTGGGGGTGATGATTTACGATTATTTGTCCGCACGCCCGAACTTGTTTTCCTCTTTGACATCCGCGGTCGCAAGCTCCGTCCTTTCGTGACGCTCCGCACGTCCGGACGTATTTTATTTTTTGGTATCCGCGGTCACCAACCGCATCACCATTGCGGCCTCGAGCCTTCCGGAGGTAAATCACCGGTCAACGAACTTGGACGCTTCCAAAGTCTTTGTACCTTACATTTGGAAGTTTACTTCACAATGACGAACATCATGAGCCGCGGAACCTTTATCCACACGGCATGTTCCGATTACCAACGCAGCGGATATCCGCTCTTTTGTCATAACGACTTCCATTGCTTACCCAAGCATGGAGACGCGGGGCTACAACCCCTCCATGCGCCCATTGAGCTCTTAATGAGTATTTAAGATTATACATTTGGAGTCAACATTTGTACTCCCGGCCGGGGGCAACCCGCGGCTAGCTATTTTGATCACCGGTCAACTCATGTCGATCCGCGAATAAACTAAATCGAGTACTTTTTTATCAAAGCATCCGTGGAAAGTTTTTTAGCTGTCATCATTATGACACATGACCGTGCCTCGGTCGTTTTTATGGCTTACGTAGTCCTATATGTAACTAGCGCTTGCGGAGATGTGAAGACGGCGGGCAAGGCTTATTTACATAAACATGCAAAATTTGTTGTACACCATCTTTTATATAGACGTATGACTATTATTAGTTAAATCATATTATTTTTAATCCGCTACATTCCTGTTGATGTACGGAATTAGATTCCCGAAGTCGGGACATAATAAATAAACAAACACCTTGTGTTTTATATCCATACATTTGTTAATAAATGAAATGGTATTAATTAACATCCTTGTATGAATTCAATACTACTAATTAGTAGTACTAAACAATACCACGGTTAGTTATATCACATATGGTGGAGCCACCTTTCTAGTAAGATCCGTGTTACGCGGGCCACGACCTGTTGAGGTAAGTGCTAAAATTATTCATGTTTTTTGGATACTTTGTCTGTAAGTTTAATACTACTAATAGAACATAGCACCATTAAACTTGGGGGGCTATAGGGGTATAACGATACCATTATAATTATCTTCATGCCACGTAATTATCTCCGAATATAGAACATATGTAAGAGGCGTTGCAAGCTCAATACTAAGACGAATGCCATATTCGCACCAAGTACGTAAGAGGCATTGCAAGTCCGGTACTAAGTCGAATGCAATATTCGCACCACCTGGCCACGGAAGTACATCCTCCGTCTGCCGTAAGTCGAATGCCATATTCGCATCAGGATGGGTAACCTAATAATTAACCCAGCCACAGAAGTAAGTCCTCCGTCAGCCGTAAGACGAATGCCATATTCGCATTATGGGTAATCTAATAATTAACCCAGCCGCATAAATACATTTTCTGCCGGCCTTAAGACGAATGTAATATTCGCACTATTGTTCACGCCATAGGCGATTATAGGGGGTATAAGTTTACCCATTTCATCATGCAATATGTGGGATCCACCTTCATCATTATAAATCATTCTTATCATCCTCTCGTTAGAGATGAACAAGAATGGTACCATGCCAATGCTAGTGTTACCCCGGCTATAGAAAACATATTCTTTTTAAAGGGTCTTTACCATCCAAACACGGGAAACCAAGCATCCGAGCACAAATAGCGGCGTATGGTTCAAAAGGAAGATACATCTAGACAAAGCATAAGTCTAGCATAACATGATCAAGAACCATATCATACAAGACTAGGGGACATGTTGGCGTATAGTCCGGAATGGGCCTGACCCAATGGGCCAAACCCGATAAAAGGGTGGCCCACATCCTACGTAACCCTAATCCATACACTATATATACAGGGGTATGATCATCATACCTCGACAGGTTATTCTCTACTACCTCTTTATATAACATGCTTATATTATTCTGAGTTGACCGTCGGAGGGTGGATCCCGGGGCTCCGGCCTCGGGTCCCCTTCTAACCGGTTCATCTTTGTGTGTAGCACTATTCAAGGCTCAGGAAGACGGCGAACGATACCAGGAGAGTCGTCAAGACCGGCCCGACCAAATTATGCTTCAACACTCAATTTGATAAGCTTTAAGCTCGTAAGCATGGTTTATGTTTGGGGAAGAGCTTTTGATAAAGTTTATGGACTTATTAACCTCGAAAAATGGCCTTACGAGCATTTACAGAATTACATAAGCTCATAAACTCGGTAAATAAGCTAACATAAACACCCCTTAAAGTTTTTCTATAATAGTGTGTGTATTGTGTCAACTTCTATGATTTGACACCATAATGATTTGTAGTTATATCATACTTATATTGAACCAGAAAAATTGCATTTTTGTATATTTGGACTTGTCTGGATTTTTAGAGACGTAAGCACACTTGTCTCGTATTGAAAACACGTTATAAGCTCACGAAGCAATACATTCGTGCTTGTCGAGTAAAAATTGTTGCCCGTGAGGATTTTCTAAGTTACTACCGAATGTGTCAACTGGATTCGACTAGATTAATTTTTAAGATTCATTCAACTGATGATAGTTTTCACCTGCTCATCTCATTTTCAAATTCAAAACGGGTTTTCCTTCTTATAACGATTACTCGGTCAGTTAAAATTTCCAACATATCTTGTTCGTCTAGCTTTGTCAAACACGTCGCCACATGGGTATAAAATGTGCTTAAAATTGATCCAGGCTAGTTAACCAAGAAAAGTACAGTTTTGGTATGCATTAAACACTCGACATCCCAAGTTTTCGTTTAAAGAGACGTGTAAGATGGTACACTTGTAGCACACTAGCACCGACTATAGCAAATGATTCCATGAGAGCTTTGTGCATAGCTCTCTTGCTAATCTTTTCGTTTACTGCAAATTAAACACATCCAATCTGACTGTCAAAAAGGAGCATTTATATCATCGAGTTGTGTTTTGGTTCGTATCGGTTAAGTTTCGGTTCGGGCTCTGGTTCGTGTTTCATTTTGGTTTTGGTATGGATTGGGTTAAGATTTCAGTCGCTGGTCATAGTTCGAGGTTGGTACGTGTAGCTAGCTGATCGTGTATGTCAGGATTTTGAGTTTCGATCGTGTCTCATTGAATCTTGTGTTCGTGTCTGTCTTTCCAGTTTTGATCTATTTTTGTTAGTCTTGAGGTAAATCTTGAACCTATCAGTTAATATATATTCACAGATTAAGCATTATATATGTTATAGAGAAATCATAAACCGAAAATCACCAACTATTGATTCATGAAGACTTACGTCAGGTCTTGATAATGTGTATATCAAAATCATATTAGTTTGAAGATATCATAATCTAAAACCTATATAAATCTGTATAACAAGTCCTTGAGGTGCACTGTGAGTGTTTGAGTTTCAATAATAATGGGCAACACATAAAAGAGTAAGCATGTATATGATGTAATATGTTTCAGTTTATGTAGGACTAATGAAGGAGATACTATTCTCTTTTGCTAACTTTGTAAAATGGACCACACTTATGATCACACATATGAGATATAAAATATATCAGTTAGTTGTTATAGCCATTTATATATATGATGAATATAATCAATTAGTTGTTGTTATTATTATTTCTTTTAAAACTTAAACACAGTTTGATACTATTTAAAAGTATTATAAGACACTGATATATACTCTTGTTAGTAGTCTTCTTAAGTCTAATTAAATGCATGAGTATTTTTAACTATCATGTAAAGAACTTGGTTTTTTATAAAAGAAGTTTTATGATGAATGTAAAATTGGTAAAGTGGTAAGTAACAAAAGTAAAACAGATATGTAACCTTGTGTACGTCATAATGGATATGAGATAAGAATTGAACTTGTGATGTGTGGTTAGATAAAATAGTAACTGCTTATAAGTATCAAAAATGAAATCATGAATCAGTAAGTTATATTAATGTAATGTGCGGTTGTCGTATGACTTCTACACGGGAAGTTTTACAACTCTCTAGGCAGTGCACCTAATCGTTGTAGTGTAGTATGGGCAAGACTCGTGGTTGTTTATCGTTCACTCGAGGAATAGGTTGGGAAGGCTTGATCACGGTCTAACAGAATTATAGAGTTTGAGGGAAGATTATTTTTGTATTTTTATATTTTATGGAAAGCAGGTAAATCATATAATTGAGAGAGTTGTTTGGTTTTAGCTATTAAACTAAATAATCTAAACTAATGGTGATAACAATAAGATAAAAAAATCTTGTGTACCAACACGCCCCAAAGCTCTTTCTTAGTTTTAACTGTTTTAGAAATTTAAAGTATCAAAGTATAAGTTCAAAAAGATATATGTATATGTTAAAGGATGGGGGGGGTGGGGGGGGGGCGGGGGGGGGGGGGGGGGGGGATTTAGGTAACTAAACAAGTTATGGAAGGACATACTCCGGCCGGCCTTCCTTCCAAAATATGTTATGTGTGTCAAATCATGACTCTAAGATTGTTAGTAAGAGCGCAACGGGTTGCGATGTATTGGTGCTCTGCGTCTGCCAAAAAAATAGAACAATCGCAATGTGGCGTTGCCATTTCGTCATTTCATTGGTCCACTAGCGGACGTTGTTCATATTTTTTTCAAAATTCAAACGTTACATAACGGCTAGAAACGCTAAGAAAAAAACCCCATTTTCACTTATAAATACCTACTTTTAACTACCATTTTTCATACATTCAACTCAAATCACAATATAACTACACTTTCACATACAATTCCATTTTAGCTTCAAAAAATGTCACAACAAAATACCGATTGGCTCTTTGGTTGTCCAATTGGACCTTTCGTCCTAAAGCGCAATTAATTACATCGATCGTCCCTCTGGTTGTCCAATTGAAGTTGACCGATCCTTTGACCAATTTGCCGTTTGATTATGTCATCAAGTAGCCACACGTGCCTAGCACATGAGGGGCATTTTTGTCCATTCAATCGAATAAAACACACCTAACCTATTGAGTTGAATTGTGGTAAGATTTATATCACATTCTTCGTCCTTGATTGTTCACTTCACACTCATACATGCAATCCATGTACTTCTTCTTCCTCGAATAACTATGGTTTCTAAAAGATTTGTTTGGAAAATTCGCAAAGAAGGTTCAGACTATGATCCACTAACACAATAATGTAAGAAATATGGTGTTTTTGTGTTTCCTTAAATTTTTGTTTGTGGTTTTTAAAATTTGTGATACGTTTCAAATATTGGTAGAATTGTTGTTTATGTATGTGGTTTTTGATTGCAGATGATCACCCAAAGTTAGTTTCCTTTGAAATCCACCATGATGGGTACTTTACACCAACACCCGACTGATCTTATGTTGGTGGACAGGTGTCACATGTTGATGTTGTTGATATTGATGAGTTTTGTTTACATGACCTTAATGATATGGTGATTCAACTAGGTTATGGTGTAGTAGACTTAATGTACTGCCATTTTTTGAGATCAAGATTAAGCTTAGATTATAGCTTGCACCCTTCGATTGTTGATGGTGATGTGTTAGAATTGGAAAAGTATGTTAAGGATAATAAGATCATTTTAGTGTATGTTGAACATGGAAGTACTAACGTGGAAACTATCTTTACTACACCTAGGAAGGGAGTTGTAATGGAAGTTGATAATCAGTTAAGAAATGATCCTATAGATGTTGATAGCAGTCCTAATGTAAATAGGAATTTTATACCTATGTGTTATATGAATTGACAAAAGAGTAGGAAGAGGGAACCTCTAAGGCATTAAGCATTGGTGATGTAATAAAAAAATAGTAAAAAACATTTTGCTAGTGCTATTAAAAGTCCTTTTTATCCAAGACCAAGTGTTGTTTACTTGGGCAACCCACCATTATTGCTAGAAGGACCAACTATAGAAAGAGATTCCTAACTGTATAAGAGACTATTCCCTTTGAGCATGGCAAACCTGATAGGAATGAGATAAAAGTTCATGTAGATAACAGTTCAATCAGTTAACTAATTAAAGACCGAAGCTCCATCGTAGAGTGACCGAGCTTCCTTGTTCGACTCAATAAATTGAGGCTAACAGAAGTTAAGGGGGATAGAGAGAATGAAACAGAAGAAGATAATGAACAAAGTGGGACATAAGAAAATGATGCAAGTGACTGAAGCAGATAATTAAAAGGATTTAGATTATGATCAAAAGTATGATGAAGGGTTTGATGATGATGACCATATACTTCAAAATGTTCCTGTAAGCATGAGTAATTTCACTTTTAATCCAGACACAAAAAATCATTTAAGTTTAGTTGCTGTTGAGGTTGATGAACAAGATCTAGATGTTATTGATTATGACTCATTTGACATTAACTTAGATGATGGAATTGATCCTGAGTTGAGAGATCATTAAAGGAATTAAGAAGAATATGCAAGACAAAAAACCATGGTCCTCATAAGTATTACTTCTACTTAGGCCAGCAATTTGCTGATAGAGAAATTGTAAAGGGAAGAGTTAAGAAACATTTAATTGAAACTAGGAGAAAGCTAATTCTAGTAAAAAAATAATAAAGAAAGGGCAAGAGTTAGATGTGAAGGGACAATACCAAAATATGACACTTTTGTTGCCAGTGATAGTGTTATAGGCAAAAATATATTTTCACATACCATAGTTCGTGGTCCAGTCATTAGAGAGAATAATACTAGTGGCAAGCAGAATGTTTTGGGCAAAGGAAAAAGAGTCAAGAGGAAGGGTAAGAAGGTCATTGAACAACAAAAAGAAGACAAATACGCATGTCCTTATGTAATTCTTGTTGCATAAACTAATGAAGGCAGATGAGAGGTTAGAACATTAATTGATGATCATAAATGTCTTTAATCAAGAA
The DNA here is from genome assembly GCA_026074375.1 of Tanacetum coccineum. NCBI lineage: Eukaryota > Viridiplantae > Streptophyta > Magnoliopsida > Asterales > Asteraceae > Tanacetum > Tanacetum coccineum. Next base: position 25,252 of record BQNB010048751.1, read on the forward strand.
AAATAAAAGCATGTACATCTAGGTTTCGTGTAGATCATGTTCTTTAAACACTTTATACTAATCATGATATTCTTGCGAGGGCAGTTCAAGATCAGATGCCAAAACATTTTGATGTGGGAATCTCAAAGATGAAAGCTTTTAGAGCAAAGAGAATTGCAACTGATAAAATGACATGTAGTTTCAGGGAGCAGTATGCAATGCTTAGAGAATATGCCCAAGAGTTGATTAATTCAAATCCAGACACAACTGTTAGGATTGATGTCATCAAGAACCAAATCTAGAGTCTCGAACAAGAACTTTTAGAAGGGTATATGTGTGTTTGAGAGCTCTTAAATAAGGTTACAAAGCTTGTGGCAGAGAAATCTTAGTATTAGATGGATGCTTCATGTCAGGTCCTTTTTCGGGTCAAATACTAACATCAATTAGGGTTGATTCAAATAATGGGATTTATCCATTGTCATATGATGTAGTTGAAGCAGAAAATAAGGCATCTTGATGTTGGTTTTTGAAATTACTTGGAGAGGATCTTGGTATAGAGAGCAACTAGGATTTCTCTTTAATTTCTGATTGGCAAAAGGTACACTTCTTATTGTATAATTTCTCATGTGTTTCATGTAAAATGATAACATGTAAAGTTTTAACCCAATCCTTTACTATCTATAGGGACTTATACAAGCCGTTGCAAAGGTGTATCCAAGTGTTGAACACGTGTTTTGTGTTAAGTATATTCATGAAAATATGAAGTTACAATTTTGAGGTGGTGCATACAAGGACATGCTTTGTAACGCTGCTACATCCAATACTCTTGTTGAATTAAAAAACAAAAAGATAGATTAGCTTAAGTCATATAATCCTGATGCATATGATTGGTTGATCAAGATTCCAGCTGAACAATGGAGCAGATCACATTTTTCAGGTAATTAACTAACTTATAGTGGAGCATAACATACTAATGATTGGTCATATACTTATATTGTATCTTATGAGTTTAACAAGCAGAGCCAAATGTGATCTACTCTTAAACAACATTTGTGAGGTGTTCAATAGACAATTAGTGGATGGCAAAGGGCAACCCGTCATTACTTGTTTGGAATATATCAGAGTACTTGATGAAGAGAATTGTAGTAGTTCAGAAAGTGATAGCAAAGACTGTTGGACCACTAACTCCTACTATAACAGTGATCTTTGAGGCTATCAAAAGTGAAACCAATTAGTACAATGTGGAGTGGAATAGAGGTTCTTTATATTAGTAAATGGGCCTTGGGTGGATCAGTGTATTGTTGACATGGATAAAAGGGTGTGTTCTTGTAGGAAATGGGAGCTCACTGGAATCCTATGTAAACATGCAATGGCTGCAATACACATCATGTGTGAGAATGGTATGTGAGTTGGTATATGATGCGTATAATTGTTTAAATTAATTTTCAAGTTTTAAATTTATAAAACTCGACCACATATGGTCTACAACGCACTAACGGGCAGAGAACCCGATCATGTGTAGTGTAGGATTGGTAAATCCGAGGTCGTTTCCAAGAGCAGTTTATTAGTGAAGTAAGACAATTTTAAGGAATTAAATTTAAAAACCTTGCAGAGAAAAGTATTAAAACCAATTAGAAAAGTATTCACTGGATAGAAGGTATACTATCCCTGAAATAGACCTGTGGATTCCTACTCTAAGGTGCAATGCCACCAACATAGTTACCTGAGGTTTCACTAGCCTTGAAAAAGCATCATTTCCTAGCCTATGATTCCTAAGTGTTATGAACCCAAAAAGAGAATTTACCTATTCTTAGTTCACATCAATTAATTCCTCTAACTAATGTCCCGGAAATGTCTAAAGTGTAAATCAAGACTCAAATGTGTATCACGCCTAATATCATGGCTAGATCCCATAATAAAAGCTCACTCCCTAAGTGAGTGAGGGCCTAAGATCACACCTCGTTCAAGAGGGGCACTTGCTATTATGACTCAAGTTCCTGTTATGGTTTTAAAACAAAGGGAACGCCTAATGGGCATAGGTAGAACAACCAACAAAGATTGGTATCCGGTAGTCAATAGAGTACACTAAGGTTCAGCGGGTACCTTACTACTAGGTATTATCAAAACCTTATCTTAAAACCTAAATAGGATCCTAATACACAAAAAGCAATTTATCCAGGAGACTAAATTAATAATGACAAGAGTAAAAAAAACTAAAGAGATTAAAACAAAGATAGTATAATAGATGATTAAACCATGTTTAGATTTAGAACAATGAGATGAACAAGCATGGGTAACATGTCCATGACATCTAACTAACCGAACCTACTAATGTAACAAATCAACTAGATTCTTCTTCCTTCTGTCTTGTTTCCAGCTTTTGGTGATGAAGACGGGTTTCTCCAAACCCTAGTTAGGGTTCTGGGAATGGAGAGATGATGCGGTTTTCGTTAGACTTCGACAAGAAGTTTTACAACTCCCTAGGCAGTGCACCTAATCGTTGTAGTGTAGTATAGGCAAGACTCGGGGGTTGTTATCGTTCTCTAGGGGAATAGGTTGGGAAGGCTCGATCAAGATCTAACAGAGGTCTATGGGGTTGAGAGAAGATTCTTTTTGTATTTTTATATTTTTATGAAAGTAGTAAAATATCATTGGTTTGAGAGGTTGGTTTGTTTTATCTAATTAAACTAATTATATATCTAAATTACAAGTGATAACTTTATGCTAAAGAGATGTATTTACTTAATCATGTACTACTCCTTAGATTGCTTCTCCTAATCCTGTTGCTTTGTTACACTTGTGATGATATATGTAAGTATTTCCTAAGTCATGAACGAATTACACGAAGCCGTTGTCTATTTAATATTCTGTTAAGGCAACGAACAAGTAAGGTAGTATGAAGACTATTACAAGGCCCCTAAGAGTATATTAAATGCAATTGAAATATCTTAAGAGTGATCAACCATATTAGGGGTAAGATAGTATGAAGATTGTTACCGATGGTATCCTTTCTACACACTCGCATTTCCCAAGACGTCTATGCCAATTTAGTATCTTATGGCTAGTTTTCTAAAGCCTAACGCGCACATCTATCACAAGAAGCATCATTAAAAGGATCTACAATCTAAGTTTCATACAATCATAAGTAAATACAAAGGAGGGTTTAGCCTAGCATGTTATAAAGAAAGCAAGAACATAAATCAATCAAACAACACATAGACATATTGAATGATTAAAGATAAATAATCTTACTTGATTAAAACATGGATTAAAGGTAGTTACAATAGGGTTTTGAGGCCCTAAAGACGACCTAAAAGCTGCTAGAATGATTAGGGTTAGTCTCCCAAAAGCTATACAAAGTTACACACTAAAAACCCTAAAATCGATTTTGTATATATAGGAAAAACAACGTGACGTCGTCGCTTTGAATCCATGACGCCATCGCCACGTCGATGATTCTAGATCCACTTTAAGGCGACTATGCTCTGACGTCGTCGCTTTATACTGGTGACGCCGTCTCCACGCTCTGTATGCGTGGTTCTTCAAGATACTTGGTGTAGAGCCGTAGTCTTGTCCGTTTCTTCTCCAAATGAGCCCAAGTCACGTGTATTTCCTCCAAATATCATCCAAGTGCTAAAAACCTAAAAAACGATTAAGCACATAATCTGGGCATATTTGCATGATTTAGGAGGTTAAATGGCCCCGAAATAGTGTATAAAATGACACCTCATCAAATACCCCTACACTTAGGATTTTCTTGTCCTCAAGCAAATGGGCTTTTCTACCAAGACAATAGCAATATTGGGGGTATTTAACCTACTCTTACCTCGTAATTAAAAGCACGAAAAGTCTATACTAGCACCTCACATAAGTGTTTAGATTCTCTCTTTCTCTCGGGTGTATAATAAGTTATAACAACTATGAGAAACAGAAAATTAACACTCATTACCTATCATAGCATATAAATTACCATAGGCTTGGTAAAGGATCAAACCTCCACCGCTAGGCGCAAGTACTAGTCATTACTATCAAAGAGGGCTTTTAAGGGTTGTGGGGTGTAGGTGTAAGATAATATTAATGGAAACAGAATCGGATGAGATACATTTGGGGTGACTTTTTGGGTGAATTTAGGGTGAAAGGGTTAGCTAATTATTTATAAGAATACACGCTGATTTGGGTTGCTAAGCCAAAGACTCGGACAAGATATACAAACTCTATAAAACTCTACATCAATCTCTTTATTTTTCTTTTCTTGACTCTATTGATAAACATACTCATAAGCAAATGACAGCCCGTACATTTTTTATGTGTGTGTGTGTATATATATATATATATATATATATATATATATATATATATATATATATATATATATATTCGTACACTTTTGCCCTATCAATGCTTTAACATATAATACATCATGGGGGTTTATAGATACGCCCTTACACTTGAACTTTTACATACTTTATAATTACAATCTAACTAATGACCCGAATTGAGTTGGATCAAAATAACATGGAGCTTATTGAGCTCTATTGAGAGTAATAAATTACTTCTTCCCCAATTCTTCATAAGATGAATTACTACCATGAATCCTAATCGTCTCAAAACTGTATTTACAAGGATAAGGACTTAGCAACCGTGTACTCAAATAATTAACTTGGGTTAAAATAGTAATGTACTGAAAGCGAGTACATACAAGGTAGGCTAAGGCGATTTAGGCGTAACAATTGGTTTAAGGGTTACAATGCTCTTCGTTTATAGTCCGGATTAACAAGAAAATTACGAGAACCGTGAAAAAGAATAGGCTCGGAGGGGTGTACTAGGGGTATCCAGCACTAAAAATGAGTGCATGGCAAGGGTGCGGGATAGTTATATGATCGAGGTGACCATCATAACAATTACATATTTTAAACATGGGTTAATCCTAGTGCCTCTTATCTAGCAAATCCTAGTTCTTACTATGCGGTCTAGGGATGCATCATAAAAACAAGTTCTAGAATTTAATACACTACCGGTACACTCGTATAATAATATACCGATACCAATGCACCAGAAAAGGCGACAAAGACCATACGTACACCTCCGTAACGACGGAATAGATACATATGACTGCATTCGAACCTTAACTCGAACAAGCTAAAGGTATAAACTACCTTGGGTATCAATGATGGATACCCGAATTCCTATAGATCTAAAGGCGAACCTCACATTTTGGGGGTGGAATTTGAGGGTGTTTGTACTAGTCATATAAATTACTATCTATGAGACGCTATTAATACTCGGTTTTCGTCAGTATGTGTTATAAAATATTTTTAAATTTTGGTTAAAATTACCGTTTATGCTATGTTTCGATATATTACTCAGCATTTTAAGGACAAAGCAAATTGCAATTGAAGGAATAGTTTCTAAGGCTTATTTCCCTCTACACTTAAGTTGAACATTGTCCCAAATGTTCAGTACTCGTAAAACGAATAAAGAGAAAAGAAAACAAGTAAAAGAAACTAGTACTCCCCTGGTTTGCTCATTAATGGAGAATAAACATGCGATAACTGGTTAAATCGTCCAATAAAACTTCCTAAGAACTTCCAAGCTTCTTCTCATCAAATGTAACTTGTAATCAAAGACAAAGACAACTACACCAGTAAATCGGCGGGTATGATATATACACGAAACTCTATACCCCCCCCTCGCTCCCCCCCCCCCCCCCCCCTGACTATTGACTCAATGAAAGCAGTAAAGATAGGATGAGAGTGATGATGTAATCATAGGTTTCTGCAGGTTTACAAGATAATTACAAATTTTAAATATTGTATATTTTATTTTTCAACAATAATTGAAAATTTTTTAATCTTCACATGTCTGGTGAAGCGACATCGTCAGGATAAATCCTGACGCCATCTCCACCCACTGTGAAGATTTATTCTTTGTTTTTATTGAAAAATTTCCTACACGCAATTTAATTAGTTAAATCCTGTGTAAAATACTGCATAAAACCTGGGATTAATCATTATAATCATATGACTCGAAACTGACGCGAATTAATCTAAACAATTTATTTTAATGTTTGAATTAGTTCTTATAAATCGGATATTTTCCCCTACACTTATTTTATGCAAAATACATTTGATTGTAAATAAGACGAAGTTACAAACAAAACAAAGCATGATTACAAAATAATTCAGACATAAAAGAATAAACGATAAAGAATTAAAACACACGACACTCCTAAATGTGGGAAAATAAAATACTAGGTTGCCTCCCAAGAAGCGCTTTTCTTTATTTATGAGTCTTGTAGCTAGACTCGAAGTCACACGTCTTTACGTGACTTTTCCTTTATCATTCACTTCATTTTCTATTTTGACAAGAGCGGGATGCTTATTTTTGAAGGTTTTGCTCCTCCATTGGTCAAACTTCATCTCATTTTCCTGGTGAAGTTTTATCCTTTCCTCCTATTTTAAGACTAGCTTATTCACGGTCATAGTAGGGGCTATAGGCTCTATATCGTTCTTAGTTCCTCTCTCGATCTTACAGAGGGATTCAGGTATCCTATGGAAACTCATCGTACTCTTTCCAGATCTCAAAGTTATGGTTCCTTTATCAAACTTAATCACGGATTTAGTGGTAGTCAAGAATGGTGTTCCTAAGATAAAGGGTCTCTTTTCATCCTCTTTTATATCTAGGATTACAAAGTCAATGGGGTACACAAATCTAACAACATCAAATAATGCATCCTCTGCTATTCCTAAAGGGTATATATACGAATGGCTAGCTTGGGAAAGTCTAATGTCTATCTCATCAGGCCTTTTATCGATTAGTTTCTTGTAGGTGGAGAGAGGCATGATGTTCATGTCAGATCCTTGGTCTACTAGGGCGTTCATGTATTTCAAACCTCCTATGTTATAGGGTATTTTAAAATTTCCTCCAATGTCCTCCTTCTTTGTTATATTTTTCTTAAGGATTGCTTCATAAACAGGCCCCCTAGGTAACAAATTATAGGTCTTTCGTTTCATTTTTCCTACTCGGGTTGCCGACAGGGAGTCATTGAACCTATGATTTTCTATAAGTCCCTCGATTAGTTTTTGGTTGATTCTATGCTTCAGATAATACCCTACAGCATGGGAACTGGAAACTCTTGTCTGCTCTTCCTCTTCATTCTTCGTGATGTTCTCCTTTACGCTTTTGGCTAGCTTGTCATCAACTTCATTTGCCTCGTCAACTTCCTTAAGAGGATTTTCTTCCTCGGATTTTCTAGGCTCCACTATGCTTTCACCAATCGCCCTGTTGTTTACTATATTTTTTTCTTCCTCTACTAGGATGACGGAGATGGAATTTACGTTCTTAGCAATGGGGTACCTAGCCTCTTCTCTAATTAATACCTTTCTGGAGTTTGGCTGGCTGTGAGTTCCTTAAGAAGTCCAAACATTTTTGTCAATCTGTCGTTGATCTCTTCACGCTGTTTGAAGATAGCGTTTTTGAACCTCTTCATTCTCTCGGGGTGTACTGCCATGTAATGTAACACCCCCATTTTTACAATATAGCAGCGGAAGCTAATCTGGGGTATTACTTCATGGATACAACAATCATAATCATAGAAAACAACTTTAAAAGAGACGTTGTTGGAAAATTTTAGTTATCATTCATTATAATCAGAGTTTTTACACATTACAGGTCCCAAAATCTAAAACATTATGTTTGAATGATAACAGTTCAGCCATCTTCGAGTCCATGCCACTCCGTACCGCAACTTGCTCAATTACCTAAGATAAACATGCTAAAAAGTCAACACAAAGGTTGAGTGAAATTCATAGATTTGAAATGTAATAGTTGAATACAAGTTATAGTGTAAATACTGGTATTGTAAGGATAATTATCATGGAGAACATTATTATCATGGAGAACAGTATTATCATGGAGAACAATATTATCATGGAGAATAGTATTATTACCCTAAACTCATGAATCACATAAAAGATATTAAAGAGATATTAGGAGATATTACCCAAAGAGACATTAAAGAAATATTGGGAGATATTACCCAAAGAGACATTAAAGAAATATTGGGAGATATTACCCAAAGAGACATTAAAGAAATATTGGGAGATACTACCCAAATAGATATTAAAGAGATATTGGGAGATACTACCCAAATAGATATTTTCATGTACTTAGGCAATAATATATCAGGATAGCATATAGTTTAGAAAACACTTGCATTCATGGTTTATAGCAGGTATCACGGGTTTATAAAGTATGTGAGGTTATGAACTCATTAAGTCTTTGAAAAGTAATCACATTGTTATAAGATAAACAAGTATATAAAAGAGTTTGTAACAAGCATGTATCCCCCTCGCGGGTTTATAAAACATGTAAATAAGTAAAGGCGATGTTATGAACTTTACCTGATATGTAGTTGCAATAAATATTCCAAAATAAAAGCTGACGACCTTATCACAATCTTAACAGGGAAGGTTGATATAGCAAATGATAGTAAACAGTCACGTCACGCAACCTGAGTAAATAACCAATCTGTAGGCCGGGAAAGCCCCAATAGTATATTTAATGATGTCTGTTGAAGTACAAATGGGCCCTCATAGTTACAACAGGCATTTGTGTAAATTGACAAAGACTGTGAATCTTTCGCAAGGCCCAAATCCTAGCACAGTTACAGCCATCTCAGCCATTGTACACACAAAAAACCCACTTCTTAACTTATTGGGCTTGAAAAGCCCCAAATACCAAAACCTATTCCTTATTGGCCTTCATAACCTTATTGGGCTTGAAAAAGCCCAATAACCAAACCTGTACCTTATTGGGCCCAAACCCAAACCCAGTGGGCCCAATACAAGCCCAAGCCCAACAAAAGCCCAAAACTACTTTTTTATAAAACACAAGGACCAAAAATGTAAATTTTAAAACTTTGTTTTATAATTAAAAATGAAAAAATAAAGAAAAAGGGCCAAAATTGCCAAGTTTTGAAAGTTGTTTTATTAAGAAAAATAGGAAAATAAAACACAAGGACTGATTTTGCAATTTACCCTAACCTTCTTTATTTCTTTTAGTTAAAAACAGCAGGGACCACTTTTGTAATTATCCAAAACTTCTTTATCTCTTTTAGTAAAAAAACGACAAGGACCATTTGTGTTATTTCCCAAACCATGTTATAACTAAAATCGGCCAAATAGAAAATGAAAAGAGAAAGAAAGGTGAGGGGCTGTTTTTGCACCATCCCCAAAACCCTCATTTAAACCTGCAACCCACCCCCTGTACACTCCCGTACCCGCCAAAACCCAAACAGCCATTTCCCACGGTTTTTCTTGCCAAACCACCTCCCTAAGTACATTCCCAGCTCACCCTCACCTTTCCCCACTCAACCCCAACCCTATAACCCTCTACCCTGGCAAATCACACAACCCGAAGTTACCCTTCAATGGCTGAGATGTAGAGAAAGCAAATAGAGGGCTAGGATTGCTTGCTGAGAGTCTCTACTCTCATAACAAACACAAACAGAAGACCAAGAAAGCCTTTGGACCTCTATAAAAGAAGAGAGACCAAGCCGAACCATACACACCTTTTTTTTTATGTTTTAGCTTAATTTCAACTCCAAGTCTTTTCTTTTAATCATTTAAGTGTAACTCAGCTTATTTAAAAGCCTATGTTGTAATTACTTTCAGTTTTAAATCAAAGTTAAGTGTTTTTGTGATATTGCATTTGTCAAAATTCAAACTATCATTTAAGCCTGTTAATTCTGTTTAAACTTATGTAAGAGTGTGTTAAAGTGATTAAACCCCACTTATAATTACATTTCTAAGCTTTCCTTTCACTAAAATCAGTTAAAAAACGTTTTTTATAGAATTAAGGGGGTGTTTGGCATAGTCTTTAAAATGGGTCATAATGGAAATGGCATGGGTCAAGCTCACTCAGCCAACTTTGGCTGAGTGTGTAGGGTGTATTAAGTCTCTTTAACCACCAATTTTAGTTTGAAAATAAGTTTTTAGGTCTCCTTTTGAATTCTGTCAATATTTCAATAAGCTAAGTTGAGCTTAAAGGCTCAAGCTGTGTAGGCAGCTTAAGCACACTTTTGTGTGCTTGTTGTTGTTGTTTCTAGCAATTTACCCAACCCTTGTCCTGTCCCTTTTTGGTTTGACCAAGTAAGAGTCAAAAAGTATGTATGCATGTGTGTTTGTGAAATCAGCCCACTTGCAGCCCCAATATCAGCATGTTTAAGTAGTCCTTATTAGCTCAATCTTTGAGAATAAGCTCATTAACCACCCTTTTAAATCTGTTTGTGCTTGGATTTGGCCAAAAAGCTCTTTAGAGCTTATTTTAATAAGCTCAAAAAAGCCCCTTGTTCACTGTTTGAGCTCCCCTGGTGCTGAGCACCTCATTTCAGCCCCTTTTTTATAGCTTATTTTGTATTAAGCTCTAGGATCTTTTAGCTTTTATTTGTAGCTTATTAGTAGCCCTTTAATTTCCCAAGATCTTATAGCTTAACTCCCTCTTTAGCTTAGTTTAAATTAGGCTTAAAGTCCCTACTTTTCTGTTTTCTTTTAAAAACTGTTAACTTAGCTTATTTAAATTCTAGCTTATTTAGGGCTTAATCTAGATACCTTAGCTTATATTTAGACTCCCCTAGCCTATTAACTGTCCCCCATAGTTTTCTAGCTTATTTGTTGGCTTAAACCCCAAAAGGAAAGAAAAATAA
>BQNB010048752.1:0-42401 GCA_026074375.1 Tanacetum coccineum
TACCTCTTCGACTCACTGGTTAGTGTTTGGTTTTGTGTTTTAATTACTGGGTTTACATTTACCTAGGTGTTAGATGCTTAGAGCCCGACTGAACAGTATATCTTTTAGAGACATACTCCCGTGCCATCTGAACCAGCGGGCCATGAAGAGTCTTCCTCCCTGTATGCTGAACTTGGATTATATGGCAGTGACACGGAGTCTGATGAAGAAATGCCTTCAGTGGTCAGAAGTGGGGCTCAAGACAAAGGTCAGGCTGGACCAGACCCTAGTAAACTAGATGAAGGCCAGGCTGGACCAGACCCTGGTAAACTAGATGAAGGCCAGGCTAGACCAAACCCTGATGTTCTCGCTGGACCAAACTCCTAGTGTTCTCGCTGGACCAAACCTTGAACACTCAGATGTTGAGATCACTGATCCCTTCAGTCAACCACAACCTGAGCATATGGATGAAGGGTTCACAACTGCGGCATACCCTGATATACAGGAGAATCTGAAGCTAACGGCTAATGAACAGGTGATACCAGAAGAACCTGTCAGCTCTACAGGGACGTTGACTTCTCTACAACATCTCGCCAAAGACTTTAGCTTTGGTGATCAATTCTTGAATGATAAATCGTCTGAGGCTGACAATGAGAAGACAATGGCAGACACCGAAGCTGATTCAATGGTGTCTGTCACTATTCAACAAGACACCTCTGTCATACCTCCTATGACATCACCGGTGATCGATCCCGTGCCTAGACCCGATTCTCCTAATGTTTATTAGCCATTTCCAACCACCACAACCACAACTGCAGCAACAACAACAACAACTCTTCTACTACCACCTCAACCACAATAAGGTCCGTCAGATCCCATCATCATCAAACGTATAGGTGAACTTGAAGAGTTTATTGTGAATCTAGTGGAAGAAAATCAAGCTCTGGAAACACGTCTAGACAAGAAGGGGAGCAGGATCAATAAGTTAGAAACTAAAGACTTACCCAAAATGATCAGAGAGCGGACGGTGGAGTTTATTGATTCATAGGAGATTGACCGAAAGATTAATGAATCAGTTAAGGAGGTGGTTATCTCATCAGTAAAGCATGCAATGAGAGCTCCTCTTCATGCTCGCTTTAAAGATCTCCCTACGTCTGACAAGAAGGAAATTCTGCTCCAACGCATGTTGGAGGAGAACTATGACAAAGGACATGTTGACCACCGAGTAGCATATGAAGCACTGTAGGTGTCCATCCGTCATGATGAATGTGAGAACTTTGATGTTGATAAGGCTCAGGAGAAAACTAAGAAGAAAAGTAAGCAAGATTCTCCAAAGACTCCGCCTGGGTTGCCACCTTCACCACCACCTCCTCCTCCACCACCGTCAGGCGCATCAGGGGCTTCTGGCACAACCGGAGCCTCTGATTCTGCTCAAGCTCCTCCTTCACCACCTCCTTCCTTATCTTCTCATCAGGGAGATCAGTCAACAAGCACCGTGGCCCCAAGTTCCTCAAAGACAGTTGCTTCAGCTGAATCAATGGTGTCCATCACTATTCAGCAAAAGTCTCGTTAGGACACTTATCCATATTGAGCTTGTTTCTCACACATTGTGACAACAAGTAAAGATTTTAAGAGTCCTTCGCATTATCCTCGTGGTATTGCCAGAACATCCGAGTGATATGAAAGTACTCACAATGAAGATAGAAATCCTTCTAGAGCCAACATCAAACAAGCTCTTGGTAGGTGACATGTGAGATCCACTATGGATTAAACTTGTGACAAATGGAAAGCAACGATGGTGCGATTCTTTGTGAATCAAACTTGTTCCAGGTTGTGAATTGACGAATCATTTTGGAAAACCTCTCGATGTGCTCAACAACTGATTTTCTAGCACATCGATTGTGAACTTCTTTCAAAACAAATGAGTTTCTAATGAAATTTGATTTTATGCTATCAAACACTCTCGATGTGTCACAAAATACTTTCTCAAACGACACGTCGATTGATTTTCAAATCAAGTTTTCTCTTTAATCGGTAAGATAGTAACTAACCGATTCACTCTTATCGTGCTGTCTGCTTTGAGACGTTCCGATACAGAGAACAGGCAAGTATGGAGATTTTGATGGTTACACATCAGATGATCTGATACTTATACTGGAAATCCTGTCAAGGAGATTCTTCTTAAGATGAATCTACCTGATCACAGGTCGGTCCTCACGGATCCGGAGGTTAATCCAACCAGACTCGGGCGAATGACAAAGCCAAATTCGTCCACACACTTTATTGCTAACTGTTTTATTACAGGATCAAGTTATGGTGGAAATGGAGATACCTCGTTCCAGTGGAGTCAATTCACAGCCCCATGCTCACACTTAATGTGTTCAATCAAAGACACCATGACAACCAAAAGACCTATAACACAGCTTCCGCTACTCTGATAAGTAATGTCATGATCAAGAAAAGTGTGAGCATGCCGGTCCGAAAGTCACAACGTCACATGAAGGTAATGCTACCCAACAAGGATGATCAAGAGATTTAAGATGGATGATGATCTCAAAGAAAGCTCAAAGATCGCACAAGCCTAAGGGACAAATCTCAAAGTTCACTACATAATGTACAAGGACATCAAAGATTGAAGAATCAAAGACTTCGAGCTACAGACAGAAGGTCAATGAAGTAGAATGCTAGAATTCATAATGCATTTTCTGGGGTGACCTCCCTTAGGGGGAGATTGTTAGGATTATGAAAAAGACTCGGTCACCCCGTGTATAATCTAGAATAGCATAGCTCGTTGTCTAATTGTAAGCGTATGACTAATAGTATTGGGCCGGGCCTTTAGCCCACTTGTAAGCCCATACTCAAGCCCATTGGGGCATAAACACTCATGTATATAAACCCCTTTCCAGCCATGGGAAGGGGTTGGTTGTTCATTTTATCACAAAGCTTTCATTTGGTTTTTCTCTCACTAGAAACCTCACTTTCTCTCTCTAGATAATTTGCCAACCCAATCATCCATGCTTGTGTTATGATATCATGTATACTACAATTGGTATCAGAGCCCATGGGATGATTAGCTAGATTGTGTGTGCGTTTCCTTGGTTAGTTTAGATCAAAAGTTTGGTTTTTGAAGGTTTATGGTCTTATTCTTGACACTCTTTGATTCTCATGTTTGTGATGTTAAAGTTAGTGTTTTTATAGTTGTTATAACCTTCTAGGACCAAGTTGTGCAAAAGAAACCAAGTGAAAACGTTCAAAAGGGTGATTTTTAGGTGTTTTTAGGTGAAAAAGTTCGTATTTTCTTCGTTGCGTTTTGACCTTCTGAGACATTCTTCGTTGCGTTTTGGTGAAGAAAGTACATTGTGTTTTGTCATTTTGTATAGTACTATTGTATTGCGTTTTGTCTTATTAGAGGTTGCGTTTTGGTCGTTGAGGTATACATCTTATATCCTTGTTAATTAATGTGTTCTACATGTGATCTTTAATTCCGCTATGTACTCGTGTTAATTAATTGGTTAATTAGATCGTAAAACCCAACAGTGGTATCAGAGTTGTTGGGAAAATAGATTGTAACAGACTTAATACTGGATTGTTGGGAAAATAGATTGTAACAGACTTAATACTGGTGGTATAATAGTTAAGTTAGTAGGTTATTAGTTAGGTTCTGTTAGTATTGAGTTGAATACTTGGCGCGCAGTACATAAGGTAGTTTGGCAGTCAACTAAGTTAGTCACTGGTATAGTAGCAGTACTGTGTTAGTCATGGTCATAGTTAGTTTGTTTATGTTAAGTCTATTTATGTAACAGAATAGTAATAGTTATGTTAGAGATATCTTAGGAGATATCTTTGGAAGGATATGTGTTTCACATTGATGTTTGTTAAATGCCCATTAGGGTTTCCTTGGGTGTATAAGAGGAACCCTAAGGCACAAATGTTAAAGAGTACGTTTTGAAGGTAATATCAATAAAGAATAGTGCTTAATAGCCAATTTAGAATTATCGTTTCATTCTTAATTCTTGTGTTACAGATTCTTGCATTAACATTTGGATAATCATTAGTCAGTTCTCTATATAGTTGATTTGGATTATCCAAACGTATCTATAGTCTTACAAAGGTAGTCTGTCTATACCAAGGACCTACAAGTGGTATCAGAGCCTTTAGAGGGACTCTGAGAAAGAAGAATCACTAGATCACAAACAAACACTCTCCTACAATTCTATACAAAAATGTTCTCTAACCTTCTAATGGATGAGTTCTTACAACATCTCAAGGTTTTTTTTGGATGAAGAATCATACCATGATAGAGCATCAGACAATGGTTGGCTGACCTATAAACAACAAACAAAAAGTGATTCCTCAAATAACTGCTATCTCAATATCACACTCCCCAATTATGAAGAAGGAGGGTATGTATAGGGCTTATGGAGATGGAGCATTACCTTGAGTACATTGATAATGAAG
Source organism: Tanacetum coccineum (assembly GCA_026074375.1). NCBI lineage: Eukaryota > Viridiplantae > Streptophyta > Magnoliopsida > Asterales > Asteraceae > Tanacetum > Tanacetum coccineum. Next base: position 4,438 of record BQNB010048752.1, read on the forward strand.
TTTGGAAGGTAATTCAGAATGGAAACTCCAAGAAGAGAATTTCAACTGGAAAGGATGGTATTGTTCGAGTACTTTCACCAGTTACTGCTGCAGAGATTCAAGCTGTTGGAAAAAGGAATGAAAGGCTAAGAATATCTTGCTGATGGCCTTTCAAAAGAACATATGGAATATTTCATGAATGGATGATGCAAAAGAGTTATGGGAAGCAATCAGAATAGATTTTGGTGGTGATGCTAATTCAAAGAAATGAAGAGGATGGTTTTAAAAACAACAGTTTGAAGCATTTTAAATATCCAATTCAAAAGGGTTAGAAGGGAGTATGACGGATTTCAAACATCTACTTTTCTCAATTTGGAAGCTCATGGTGCTGAAGTATCAACTGAGGATGCAAATCATAAGTTTCTTAGAATCTTTGCCCCCAGCATGATCAAATCTGGCAATGACAATGAGAACTAATCCAGAGATTGACATTTTATCTATTGATGATTTGTACAATAACCTTAGAGTTTTTGGAGCAGTAGTTCAAGGTTGCTTCAAAAAACATCTTCAAGTGCTCAAAATGTTGCTTTTGTTTCACAAAGAAAAAGTAGCACTAATAAGGTTAAGTCTGGTTTTACTGGTGCCTACAGTACATGCACTCCTTCTACTTCTTCAACCAATGTTCATGAAATAAGTAGTTACTTGCTGGTTTTGCGGATGAAGTAATCTATTTTCTACTTTGTACAATACAATCAGTGGACTGGGACTTACTTCATGAAGTTCTAGAACATATTGATGATGTAGATATTGAAGAGCATGGAATAATGGCAAATAGCAATGATTGCTATTAGAATGAAGAAGTTCTATAAGAAAACAGGAAGGAGAGTTCGCGTGGATGGAAAAACACCTATTGGTTTTGACAAAAAGAAGCTTGAATGTTTCATTTGTTATAACACTGGTCACTTTGCTAGGGAATGTACAGCAAAGGAGACACATTGATGGAAAGAAGAAAAGAGAATCGATTTTTATCAAACATCAAGAAGCTGGAAGCAAGAGAAGAATCAGAATGGGTTTGCGGACAATGGATGATAGGATTGTCAATTGGGTAGAGAACATACTGAGCTGAAGATATCAAGATCATGCAATTATTGGCTATAAGCTCAAGGCAATGAGGTAACTTTTTTGTGTTCTAAAACTTGCATTGATATACAATACTCTGATAACACTATATGATGAACAAATGAATCAGTAGGTATCAAGAAGCACAAATACTTGCTATAGTCAGTGTTAAGGAAAACTTGCAAGCTCAACTTGTTACTTTTCAAAAACAGCAACTTTCTCTTATAATGAAAAGCTTACATTCAAGCTAATGAAATATTTGAAAAGAGAGAATAGCTTAAAAGATATAGAGATATAGATGAAAGCTGTCAAAAGAAAAAGGTCAAAAACAACATAACTAAAACCAAAAACCAAAACCCAACCCACCAAACAAACAATTGCTGAAAATAGTTACATTCATGGAAAGCATTTTCAGATCTTTGGAGATTCAGTTTATTCTGGCTGAGTTCAAACAGTAAAGTTGGCTTAGGATTTGAAATACAATCAAACAATGAGGTTCTAAGTTTTGAGGAAGAAATGAACTTTTCTGTTTTTAAATGTTCAAAAGAGGATTCAATGGGAAAGCCTTCGTACAGTAGATTTACAAAGACCAATGATTTTAAAGGTGTCCCACATCCCTTAAGTGGAGATTATACTCCTAAACCACAAGAGGAAATTGATGATTCTTTGTATGTTTATGGTAAAAAGGGTCCTCAAAAACCTAAAATTAGTGTGTCAGATGACAATTCTTCTGAGCATTCTACCTGTCAATCAAATGACAGTGAAGGATCTTGTGGAAATACCTCTGAGCACTCTTTTGAGACTGAATCAGAAAGTTTAAGTGAACCAAATGAGATGTCTAAGTCAAGGTTGGAAGTAACTAATGAAAAAGATATTCTCTCGGCAACCCTATGTGTCTGCTCCAAAATCAAAAGAAGTTGAACCTAGTTGTGTCTCACACATAAAAACTCCTAGGCAACCACTCAAAGATAAAGAAACACATAAAGTTAATAGGAAGAATTGGAATGATATGATGGAAAGAGAACTAGGGGAAGGTTACTCTTTTACAAAGAAGAAAAAATAAAATGTTTTGTTGTGTGGTTAGTCTAATTCATTTGATTAAAGATTTGTGGACTATTATGAAAGAAAATGGCAAGGGGAGCTGAGGTTTTTAAGAGGTTGTTAATATGGTAATAGGGTGGCACAAAAACCAGTATGGACTATTGAAACAGGGTTAATCTGTATCAATTTGTTCTAGATCAGTACAACTTAATGCTGGCTAGGCAAAACATAATTCTGTTAGGCTTAATAATATTACTGGTTGGACAAATATTAATTCTGTCAGTTCTAAAGTTTAATAGAGTTAGTCCTAAAAAGTTAATGCTGGTTTGTCCTAAAATTAATTACTGTTAGATCTAAACAGCTAGTAAACTCACAAAACCTCAAAACAGTATGAGTCCAAAAGACACAGATGAATCAAATTAATCAAAGAAGGGATTTTTCAAAATCATATTCATCTGTAAGAAGACCTTTTGAAAAATCTACAACACAAATGGCTCATTCTAATGCTGTAATGGAAAGTTGGGGATCTGCTGTTAAGACCTCAGCAAGTTATAATTGGAGGAACTCTAGACCCAACTTCAATTATAACAGTGGACCTACTTTTATTAGAACTGTGAATGCAAATGGTCCACAAGGCAGACCCAAGCCTTGCAAAGGCCTCGAGTCCATAAGAGAAACTAATTTCTCTTTTTATTGTGCAGGAACATCCATGAAGAACCTGGTAGATGAGGTATATTTGATAGGTGGATGCTCAGGGCAATGACAGCGTAACAAGGATCAACGATGGAGGATTTTGAAGAATTCAATAGGGGTAATCTGTTACTTTGGACAGGGTAGAAAGCGCTACCATATCTGGTAAAGGAAGAATAAGAGTTGGTAATTTAGATTTTGATAGTGTGTCGTTTGTAAAAGAATTAGGGCATTTTAACCTTTTCTCAATATCACAAATTTGTGATAAGCAGCACAAGGTTCTTTTTATTAAAACTGATATATTGTTGTGTCTTCTACTTTAAGCATGCTGATGAAAATTAGATACTTTTAAAGTTCCCTGACATCACAATATGTACAGTTTTGACATGAAGGAACACTTTCTCTGCAAATGGTCTTTGCCTGTTTGATTACATAAAGCACATCTGATGAATCTGAATTATGGCCATTGTTCGATACCCAAAAGGTTACTACCCCCGCCCCCAGCATACCCTCAACCCACACCCCTCCCCAAGGTTTAGGTCATATCAATTTTAAAAATCTAAACAAACTTGTGAAGGGAAACCCTTATCAGAGGGTCTACTTCCAAGGTTTTCAAAAATGACCAAACATGTGTTGCCTGCCCCCCCAAAAAGGCACAAAACAGGGCCTCTTGCAAGGTCCAAGTTATGAAAGATTGGATCACTGAGCCACTACACACCTTGCATTTGATCTTTTTGGTCCCCTACTTCTGTTGAAAAGCATTATATATGCCAGTTATTGCCTTTGTAATCAACTGATGATTGTACCAGGATTTAGTTGGTATTCTTTTTGGCTTTTACAGGATGAAACATAGTGCATTCTTTCAAACTATTATTAGGCAGATTGAAAAACCAGCTTTGTCATAGGTTAAAATCATTAGATCGGATAATGGCACTAAATTTAAGAATAGAGATATGCTTGAATTTTGTGGAAACAAGGAATAAAACAAGAGTATAGTAACTGCTAGAATCACCAACAAATGGGTTGCTTGAAGAATGAACAGAACCTAATTGAGGCTGCTAGAACCTATTGCTAGCAGATTCTCCTTTCCAACCACTTTTTTGGGCATTGAGAAGCAGTTAGTACGCTTGCTATATTTTTAATAGGGTAAGAGTGACAAAACCTCAAAACAAAACTCCATATGAGCTTTTGTTTGGCCACAAACTAATTATTAGCTACATAAGACCTTTTGGGTGTCATGTTACCATTCTAGATACTCTTAGTGTGCTTGGCAAGTTGATGGAACATCCGATGAGGGGATTCTTCGTTGCGGTTACTCACTAAATGCAAAGCCTATAGGGTTTATAATTTAGTAACCAAAAGCAGTAGAAGTAAATTTGCTGTTTAATTTTCTTGAAGATAAATAACCATGTCAAAGGAGTAGGATATAGATGGTTGTTTATGATTTTGACTATCTTACTGGAATTCTATGAACTATATTCCTGTATCTTTGGAGAATCAAGCTAAATCTACTATGCAGGTATTCAGAGAATACTAAAATGCGGGTACTTCACAAACTTCCAATAGGCTATTGCTTCTGAGGAAAAAGATGAGGAAGTAGAGCTTATTGTTGTGCCTTCAGCTGTAAAGATTCCTGAAGAAAAAGATGAATCAAGGACATCTTCCACAAATTCAAAGAAAGAGGAGACCTTGACAGAACCTCAAAAAGAGAAGAAGGATTCTTCTACTGACTCTTTAGAAGACAATCCTAAGATTCAAGCTTTTAGAAGAGAGTTGGAAGAAATTGCCCTAAAGCATTTAGGGACAGTCCCTGAAAAATAACCTACCAGTACTCCTTCAGTTAATACTGGTAGCAGACAGTAATACGGGCTAGGCTTGTCATGATGATTTTCACTTATGCAAGAAATCAAATTCTTTCACAAGCCTTATAGACAGGAATTTTTGATGAGGCTATTTATGATGAGGAGGGCTGTGATAACTGCGTCTTAAGTCTTCTCTACAGAAATTGAAAGTTAGTAATTACTCCCACACTTAGGATTACATAGTTTTCACCAAAAAGTCAAATACTTGGTGATCCTAAGTCAGCTGTGCAAACTAGGAGCAAAGTGCAAAACAAATCAGGAGCTCATGCTCTTCTCAGTCATATTCAAAAGCAGCAAAGAAACAATCACAAAGATCAACAACATTGTTTGTTTGCCTGCTTTCTATCCTTAGGAGGAACCTAGAGGATTGCTGAACTCCTACAGATGATAGTTGGGGTTAAAGCATGTAAGAAGGACTGTTACATGTTCAGAGCTACAACAAGTATAGTTTTGTAGATCTACCTATAGAATGAGTTGTTTGGCACTAAGTGGGTCTACAGTAATAAAAAGATATAAAGGGTGTGGTTAGTGAGGAATAATGCAGATTGTAGCCCAAGGTACACACAGGAAGAAGGTATTGACTATGATGAGGTTTTTGCTCCTGTGGCAAGAATTAAGCTATCAGGTTATTTTTGGCCTTTGCCTCATTTATGGGGTTCATAGTATACCCAAATGGATGTTAAAAAGTGCTGTTTCTGTTATGGCACTATAGATGAAGAGTTTATGTCTCACAACCTCCTGCGTTTTATTGATCATGGTCATCCTACAAAAGGTTTATAAGGTGGTTCAAAGCTTTGTATGGACTACACAAGCCCCCTGAGCTTGGTATGCTACTTTATCAACATTCCTAGAGAAGTATGGATACAAGAGGGGCATAATTGACAAGAATTTTATTCTTAAAAGAGACAAAAAGGATATCATGCTGGTTCAAGTGTATGTGGATGATATCATTTTTGGTTCTACCAACAAGTCTTGTTAGGTATCGTTGTGATGAGTTTAAAGCCTTAATGAAAAGCGATTTTTAGATAAGTTCCATGGTGTAACTCACATTTTTCTTAGGTCTACAAGTCAAAACAGCACAAGGGAACGGGAATCTTCATCTCTCAGGACATAGTATGTAGTCTGAATACTAAAGAAATTTGATCTTGTGAAAAGCTTGCCAATAACACCATTGGAGACAAAGGTGCCTTGACATAGGATGAGAGCTTTTGATGTAGATGTACACTTGTACAGATCCTTGATTAGGTTCCCTCATGTACTTACCTGCCTCTAGGACCTGATAATTAATGTATGCAGTATGTGTTCTGTTTTACAGTTTTAGGTAACTCCAAAGACTTCTCATCTCAATGCTGTCAGAGGATCTTTCAATGTATATCATAAGGGCCAAACCAAACTTGGCTTTATGGTATCTAGGGAATCACCCTTTGACCTGGAAGCATTCTCTAATAGTGTGTTTAGGGTGGATCCAACCTTGACAGGGAAAAATCCACATCAGGTGGTTGTCAATTTACTTGGACCAAAAGACTTATCTCTAATGGCAATGTAAGAAACAAGACAACAGTGGCTACTTCAACAAATGAAGTGGATATGTAGCTGCTGCAAATTGATGTGGGAAAGTATTGTGGGTTCAAAATCAATTGCTGGACTATGGTTTCAATTTCATGAATACCAAAATCCACATTGATAATGAAAGCACAATCTGCATTGTGAAGAACCCCATATATCACTCCAAGACAAAGCACATCGAGATACGTTACCACTTTATTAAGAGGATTCTTATGAGAGAAGATCATTAGTGTGGAGAATGATCAGACAGGACTTAAATGTAGATGAACCTGATTGACCAAACCTTTTGATGGACCACGGTTTAATTACTTAGTGGTTAGCATTGGTATGATTAACCCATAGCTACATTTAAGGGGAGGCTTAGTTGTTATAGTTTGTTTAATTCTGGTAGATAAGTTCTCATTAATACTGTTAGTTAAGTTTCTGTTAATACTGGTAGTTATGTCATATTAATACTCGTAGTTAAGTATAGTTAATTCGGGTAGTTAGTTTTAATTAATTATGTCTATACAATCTCTTGCAACATGTTTTTCTTTGTTTTAGACCAATTTTGCAGGCATATCATGGATGAAAGGGAGGAGTGACAAGGTTTTAACTTTTGTACATTTTTCGTACATCATTAATTCTGGTTGAAATAGAGTTAATTCGGGTTTACTCTTAATTAATTCTGTTTGACCAAAATTAAGTTCGGTAGTGTAAATTGTTTTATCTGGTAGGTTATTGTTAATGCTGGTTGCGGGAATTTTGACTTTCTTCTGTTTTATCACTGTTTAAATGTTATCGTTAGAGATTTTTACGGTGCAATAGTCGTACCACAGAGAAGCTATATATAGATAAAGTTTGATTTCTCTTTCATACTTCTCTTTTTATTGCGCAATATCCTTTTTGCTCAAAAGTAAAAATTTTTCTTTCATTTATAACGAAAAATAGTCAAGGCGGTTATGTACCAGGATTCTACAACCTCCTCGCCATCCAAACCCTAAGTATTAATACGATTGTCTAATGGCCCAATTAAAGTATTGTGACAAACACAATCAAGTAGGGTTTTTGCGCAAGCCTGACGAAAGTGCAGGGTTTGCTGCGATAGTGGATTTTCTTTGAGGTTCCAAACTGGGTATTAACTATTATAATGCTTAACTTCTAACCCAACTATCTATGATTCCCTTGTAAAACAGTTTTGGCAGACTGCTACTGCCAATACTAAAGCTGATGGGTCTCTAGAAATTAATGCAACCATTGATACCATAGGGTACACAATCACTGAGGCGTTCTCATTCGGATCAATTCAATTAGAAGGGACACACGGGAATTACTATTGTGCCAAATGATGAACTTTTTGAGGGAATAGGGCAAATAGGGTATCTTTACTGATGGAAACCTTTACTTTTTGGACAAAAAGGTTTTTTCACCACCCAATGGAGAATTTTTAAGTCCACCCATCTTTTACACTGTTATAGCTCTAAAAGTGGTGGATGGGATCAAATTCTCAGGTAGCAATACTTGCTACTGCTTTGATTTGTTTTCATAATAGAGTTTATATACTTTTCAAAACTTATTTTTGATGGTATGGTGGCCAATGTGAAAAGCAAAAGACAAAAGATTTGATGTATCCTCGTTGTTTGCAAATGATTTTGAATATTTCATAAGGAAAACAAACACCTTTATCTGGTGTGAGTTGACCAAAAAGATCTTTGGGAATATGAAAAGGGGTGTCGAGGGGCACCAAGACCTTATTGCTGATATGTTACTTGTTGCATTACATAAAACCAACTGCAGGTCAAGAACATGATGTTGTGGCTCCATCCCAACCATCATCATCAACACCCCTAGTACCATCCACATCATCTCCTCTAGTGATTACTACACCTACACCTATACCTGCAAACATTCCTTCACCCACACCTATTCCTGAAACTGAACCTAAACCATTTGAGCACATCTTTGAGGAGCCATCTCCTGTCCATCAACCCTCCTCACCCCAACGAGAATTGGACCAAGGACCAAATGGCTATGGTTGATCTTACTTCAAGTTAGTTCCTAATATTGATATCAAGAATTGACAGCCTGGAAACGGATCTCAAACAACCAAGCTGACAATGGGGAATGCTCTTGTAAAGTTAGATCAAAGAAAGTAAAGAAGTTGGAAGGGCTTTTGAAAAAGAGACATGTGGTTTTGGCAGATTCAGAAGAAAGAAGATAACATGAGGGCTCAGGAGGAAAAGTCAAGAGGATCCTCTAGCTTCTTCAGTACAAGGAATTTGGTTACTCTTCTACAACCAAAAGTTAAAAGCTTCAGGGGAGGATCATGTGGAAGTATAAGTCAAATAACCACTCCTTTTGAAGCAGCCAAAACTCTATCCATCAGGTTGCCTCTTTAAAGCCACAAAAAGAAGGTCTATTTGGACAAGGGAGGAGAATAACAAAAGTGAAGAAAAAGAGGCTAGGGAAAAGAAGGTAGTCATCAACGCTTGGAATTTTCGAAGAAGAAGGTGATAACTAGTATGAACAAGTTAATACTGACTGTAGGTGTTAATACTGGCGTATTTAAACTTTGTGCTGTTACTGAACAACTTTGTACTGGCAAGTGACAAGTTAGAAAAAAATTCAGTTAGTGCTAAAAAGTCACTTCTTCTGTTGATAAAGGCAAAGAGAAGGAAAAGCTCCTATGATCAGTGAAGAAACTCCTAAGAAGTCAAAAGAACAAATTCTACAAGAGGAAGCTAGCCTTGCTGAAGCGATCAGATTAGATTCTTACAGAAAGGAAGAATAGGCTAACATATACACTTGGATTCACTCTTAGCTCAAGAATTTGCAGAAGAAGAAGAGTTAATGAGCAACAGATGAAAAAGAAAAGCTCAAGTTCAGTTTGAAGCTTAACATTACACAAATGAAAGATTGGATTTAATTAGAGCAAAGATTGAAGCTAATGGAGTTGTCAAATAAGCCATGCTAGGAAGTGAATTACAAGGAGAAGGATTTTGCAAAAGAAAATGGTTGTCTTTGTCAATCAAAGGAAGAATATTTGCAGAGGGAAAGAGCTAACTAAAAGAAATAAGCCCATGACCCAATCACAGCTAAAGACTTATATGATGAATTATTTGAAGAATCAAGGGACATGGAAGTTATCTCAGCTGAAGAATTGAGTTTTGAAAAGTCAGGGACAGATTGATAAGCTTGTGAAACAGGTTGATCCTTTTGCATACATAATTTGAATACTAAAGCTTATGTTTGAAAGGATTTGGTGAAGAGCTTCAGGTCAAAAGACTCCAAAAAGACTAAAAGATGAGAAGCATAAGGATGATGAGTCAACAAGAAAGTCTGGAAAAAGAAGAAGAACAAAACACAGATGGCAAGAAGAGGCAAAAACATTTTCAGAATTTTTAAAAGTAGTTTAGTATTTTTTATAATTTAATTTAGTTAAAAGTTTAAAAAATTCATAAAAAATACAAAAATTATCAAAAAAATATTTTTCTTTTTTAGAAAATTTTCTTTAATCATATAGTTTGTAGGAAAAATACAAAAATTTTCGTAGGGTCATTTTTGTAACTTTTTGATTTTTAAAGAACGGGGCTCGGGTGCGGTTTTTGTCTTGACTCGTTTTTGGGTCAAACGACCTCCGTTTTCAGTCTAGTCTTTTTCATTCTTCGTTATTAGTCCCCTAGAGTAGTTTAGAAGTGAAAATTTCTTTGTAGGGTTAATTTTGAAGATTTTAGGTTTTTGACCTTTTGTTCGGGATTCGTGCTCTCGTTTTTCAGCTTAATTTCATAATTTTTAGGTTTTTCTTAATCGTTTTTATTTGTTATTGTTTAACTTAGCTTTCCACACTCTCAAAGCATTTCTCTCATTCAAACTCCAATCTTCCGACTGTATCGATTCTCCAGTCCAGCCTCGTTGGGGATAAACGACCCGGGAACATTCTATACTACTTCTCGGTTTTATTGATTTTGTTTCTAGACTATTCTTACTATATATATTTTATATTTTATTATATATTATATATATTTTAAGGTGTAGTTTAGCAGCAATCATTCATCATATTCAACTTCGGCATACAGAAAGTTGTGCATAACTGGTAACCAAATCTTACTTTATATTTTTTCAGAATATAGTTATTGAACTCAAAGAAAGAAAACTTAAAGGCTATTTATCTGCACGCAACTTTTCTTTTGTGTGTGTGTCGGTCTATGGGTTGGTCTCATCATTGGTTTCGTGACTGAGTATTACACCAACAATGCATACAGGTATGTTATGGTATGGCTAATGTGTAGTGACTCATTATCCAAATTAATCCAGTATTAATTCCTTTTTTCTTTTATTTTTTTGTGCATCCCGGTGCAAGATGTTGCTGATTCGTGCAGAACTGGAGCTGCAACAAATGTCATTTTTGGCCTTGCTTTGGGATATAAATCAGTCATTATTCCTATTTTTGCAATAGCGGTCACATCTTTGTGAGCTTCAACTTTGCTGCTATGTACGGTGTTGCAGTTGCTGCTCTTGGAATGCTTAGTACTATTGCCACTGGACTGGCTATAGACGCTTACAGTCCAATCGGTGACAATGCTGGAGGCATAGCTGAGATGGCTGGTATGAGCCACAGAATCAGTGAGAACCAATGCTCTTGATGCTGTTGGAAACACCACCGCTGAAATTGGGAAGGTAGTTTATTATTTAGAATAAATTACATTTATGGTCCCCGAGTAATGTTGTCTCTTCTGCTGTATAAACTATTTACGAATCTTGTTCTTAATTGCAATTCTGGTTGCTAAACCCAATGCCAACTTTGTTAAACTTTAAAATAAATGGACATACTTATCTTTTTGGAACTCGCCCTTTTGGTTCCACATATGTGTAACTACTTTAGCTTTTACTTACATGTTTGAGGGAGAAAAAGTGAGTTTCAAAAAGGGTAAAATGGTCCATTATTTTATGTTCAGCGTAGTTGAGCTCAATGATCAGTGTTGCTAGAAAACACTACAAGGTGGGACTTTATCTATAAATCAGTATATGGTTCTGAGAGATTCTATCCATCACTTCTCACATTACTCAGGGGACCAAAAATGTATTTTAGATGGTGTTTGGGTGCATGTTTTAGAGTGGTTATTGCGTTACAGCGTTAGGTAAACACAATGTTGGGAAAATAGATTGTAACAGACTTAATACTGGTAGTATAACAATTAAGTCTGGTAGTAATAGTTAGTTCTGTTAGTATTGAGTTAATACTGGCAGTACTAAGTTAAGTCTGGCAGTACTAAGTTAGTACTGGTCATAGTTAGTTCTGTTTATAGTTAAGTCTGTTTATGTAACAGAATAGTAATAGTTATCTTAGAGATATCTTAGGAGATATCTTAGGAAAGGATATGTATTATCCTTTGACGTTTGTAAAGCCCATTAGGGTTTCCTTGGTGTATAAGAGGAACCCTAAGGCACAATGTTAAGAAGTACGTTTTGAGAAATATCAATAGAAGCATAGAGCTTGATAGAAATTTAGAATGATTGTTTCTTCTTAATTCTTGTGTTAAGATTCCGTATTAACACTTGATATTCATAGTTAGTGTCTCTCATATAGTTGATTTGGATTTATTCAAGTTATCTATAGTCTTACAAAGGCTAGTCAGATCCTATACCAAGGACCTACAAGTGGTATCAGAGCCTTTCGAGAAAGAAGAATCACTAGATCACAAACAAATACACTCCTACAATTCTATACAAAATGTCTCAACCTGCTAATGATGAGTTCTCACAACATCTTAGTGATGAAGAATCAAACCATGAAGAAACAATGCTCAAACATGTCATCATAATAATAAGCTGCACATCATAAATCTTCTTCCCCTTTTTTGTAATCATCTAATAGGGGTCTTGTGTAACTCGTAAACGCTTCCCCTCAAGTGATGCATGTAGAGGGTAAGTATATGAACAATAAGCTTCCCCTTAAAAGTATACTAATGATTGGTTGGTTTCACACTGTAAATATATCTAATATATAATAAAATATAAAATATATAAATAAGTGTAAAAATCAACAATCAATAAAACCGAGAAGTAGTATAGAGCTTTCGACAAAATGTGTGATTGTGCCTCTTTTGAAAATACACCCCTCATAATAGCTCATAATGAACACTCCTGAGATTGTTGTCAACTCCGACGATGATAATTCTTCAAGTGATGATGATTCTCCCTACGGTGAGGATATCGATTATGTCGATGCATCACCTCCCGATATTGAGATCGTCAGCTTAGAGGTGGTGGAGATTGTTGATCCGGAAGTTGGAATAAAAAAAAAAAAAAAGAAAAAAAAAATAAAAAAAAGATTGATGATGTTCTTGTAACAATCAAAGACGATATCCTTCGTGAAAAATTGTTGAATGTCAATCTTCTTATTGCTAAGATCGATGCATTAAGAGATAATCCCACTCCATCTTACAATGTTGTAATCAAGTCTACCTCCACATGTTCTAATCTTTTCTTGGAGGAAACTAACACCTTTGAATATTCTATTCCTGAATCTGAAACTTTTCGCTTTAATCTAGAAGAGATTGGTAGTAGCAGTCCCACTACTCATTCTGAGTTATCTCTTCCTGATTATAAAGCTTTCTACGTTGATAACGATCATTTTAAAGAGAAAGTATGTGCAGTACCACTACTCATTTGATTTTTTCTCAATAATGAAATTCGTTTTATCTTTGATCTTTTCGAATGATCATTTTCCTCCTGCCGATAGGAGTGACTTTAATCATGAAGAGTTCGCCGATGAACTCACTCACATCATGTCTCTTCCGAATCTTGAATGTTTCAAATTTAAGATTGAGCCCGATCCGGGAGATTTGACTTCTATTGACCTCGGGATTCGTAAGAATGTGTCTACAACTAATGTGAATGTACCATTAGAGGATGACCAATCTTCTCTCTTCGCTTATGTTGTATGGATCTTTCTTGCTTTTCTCACGTATCCCGTTGTCCCTCCATATCTTCTCTCCACCGGGAATGAAGATACCATTTTTGACCCCGGCATTTCCATTTGATCATTCTTTTATGCCGGATGTATCTCATCGGAGTGGAACTTTCATGAAATTCAATGTTTATCCAAACCACTTGAATGAAAGTCCGATGATGATTTTATCTTCCACTTGCTCCCCCATGGACCAATGAATTCGGGGTCGAGTCGAGCTTGTGACTCGGTTAACAAAAACAAGGCGCTTCGTGGGTGGCAACCCATGCCTATCCAGTCTATCTTCTTTCTTTATGCTAATAAGTGTTTTGTGTTGTGATGAGGGTCGCTTCTTTCATTATTCGTGTTTGTATGTTTTGTGGTTTATTGTCCAGGATTTCCCGGATTGTGAAGACTCTCGGTTATATCATTCACTCGAGCCTCACATCCTCAGCTTCATCTAGGGAATCCGATATCCTAATCTAATCGACTAACGTTTTATCTTTTGGCACACTTAATAAATGGCCTTAGATTTACGTAGGTACCCCTTTTAAAACATCGAGGACGATGTTTAGTTCTAGTATGGGGGGGATCTTCGATTTGATTGTTGCCTGCAGCCGTTATTGTCACGTAATCCCGTTTTCACCACCAAAATTTTTGCAAAAATACCAAAAAAAAAATGAAAAAATTCTCTCAACACTTTTTGCGGCGCGATTCGCTCTCAACACACTCACACTTTTGTCACATCTTTTAGCGCTTCCTAATGGGTAAATTAGAATAAATTTTGACTTCGATCGGGCGTGTGTGAGCCCATACTTGTCCCTTAACCATTTAATAAACAAAAGTTTATTAGGCTAAGCATTCTGCTGGACTTTTATTAATAGGGATATTAAAGTTGCGAAGAACGAAAAATGATATGTTATTAACAAGTAGGATGCAAAGCAAGGATTATTTGGAAATCTAAAAGCTTATAAAGTGTAACTTGTCGCGATTCCTCATCCCAGAAGCCTTAACCTGACTAATAAACGATGCTTAATTTTGCTTACATTAAAACCACGTTTTTCTAAAAAGAAGCGCTTTCGAAAACGAAAAATTATTCAGCATAGTTCATCCTTATACTTGAGTTTCTAAAACGAAATTTTCCTCGTATACGAAGAAAAAAAAATGTTGCTAAAAAAAAAAAAGTTGTGAATAAAAGTAATAAAATATGGGCTAATAAAGGTTCTAGCATATTGCCGGCGTCAACACCGATGTTGCAGTCTTCAAAATAAGGCCCAAAATGAGATAATAACTGCCAAAGTGAATTCGTAAGTGTTTATCAATCAGAACCATCCGTCAGACTATGTCACTACATCTTGTCGGAGGCGTGGCCGATGTTGTAGTCATGTAAATGATGATGGAATAAAAATAGAGCAATAAAAGAGAAAATTTTACTGAAAAGAATTCTTTTTTCTAATCAAGTATAATTTGAACTAAGAATCACTTGCTTTAAGACTATAAATTTGTTGGTTATGTCGTTCGGTAGATATTTCGATTAAGTATTGATTCTCCGTGGGGTTTCAAAAACCTGGGCACTAGCTGATGAGGCAGGGACTTTTCCGAGAAAAAGGGAGGTCGCTACACCTGGAATAATCGCACCAATGATATCATATAAATTTTTAGTTTTGCGTGCTTGAAGTATTATTGTTTCTTTAGCGGAAATTTAAGAAATTTTTCGGCTAAAAGGGTGGAGTATCCCGCTATTACATTGCGAACATTCTCCTGTGGGGTCTCAACCTGATAACCTAAGTCGAACTCGGCTGGGATCTATCGAGAATATGCTGGTTGGTGGGTGATCTAGTCTTTTCCCCATGTTTCTTCAGAAATATCGTTATGCACATAAACTATACTACTTTCTAAAACTGTCGATTTAAATTTAACTTAAAATTAAGCACAATCGTCTCTATAAATGAATAATTGTTGGGATCGAAAGTTTAACAAAGTCATAGTATAATGTAGGTTTAGCATCTTTACTTTGTATTATAACGTGATTTCGTTTTTAACGCTTTAGCTTTGGGACAGTTAAAAATCCGAGGACGTTGCATCTATCCGTAAGGACATCCAATAGATTATTCTATGGGCGCTTCTCATTCTATATCCCACCTGTTGATAAAATAACAGAAGTCCAAACAGGGTAGTTAAGAAAGAAAAGAAAATCCAAAATATTCGGGATAGTTATAGTGTACCATCATAAAAATGGTGAAAACGGGACTTGTCGAAGCTGTTTGAAATTCTTTAGTTTCCCTTGACGAACACTTAGCTACTTTTCAAGGGAGATTGAGGTTCTTGGTTTTCTTAAGTGTTTACTTCATAACATTGCGTGAGGACACAGCAATACTTTAGTATGGGGGATTTAATATGTGCTTAATTACACATATTTTATACCTAATAAAACGAGCCTAAATGACCAAAAACAGACAAAAAAATTACCAAAATATGTTTGTTTTGCTTTGTATACTGTGCAGGTATCGGATATCGACAAAAGGACGAAAAACGGGGTCAAATCGGACAAAACCGAACACGGATTCGAAAAGAGTTGAAAAGTCAACCCCGACAAAGTCAAAAAGTCAACCAAAAGAAGAAAACACAACTTGAGGGACCAAAATTGCCAAATCAAAAGTTGTGTGTCATGGTGGAAAACTACAAGGACTGGATAGAAACAGCAATATCTAGTACAAATACAACTTGAGGGGGCAAAACTGCCAAACCCCTCAAGTTATATTAACCCAAGGACCTCCTATGTAATTACATATATAACTCTGAGGGACCTTTCCTGCCAATTTCCTAAACTTGTATCACACATGGACTTTGTGTGCAATCCCTCAACTAACTCCAGGGACCAAAGGTGTAAATTCAAGGACGAAAATGACAGACAAGACACGGAAAGTAATTGCAAAACACATGTACAGTTTGAGGGGCACAAAGTTTGCAAACCACCTAAACTAAATCCCTGCCTCCACCCCAAAACCAATACAACTCGTTTTCCCTACCACACGCCACATAAAAACCAAAACCCAAAACCCAGTCCGTGTCCTTCTCTTAAGTTAAACTCGCAACACCTAATACCAAATAATATCACCTTAACCCCACTCCACTAAAAACCCCATCACATGTTTCCTTGCCATGTTGGCAATCCGGGTCAAAATGGGTGCCAAAACCAAATCAAGGGTCGTGATTATTGGGACATGGAAACTAAGAAAGATTGAAGGCCAGGATTGAGCTTGGATTGCTCTCAGCAAACAAACACAACTAACACAAAGCTTGGAAGACCACAGCTTGTATAAAAAGAAAAAGAAGACAAAGAGATGAAGGAGTTTTTTTTTAGTTTATTTATTGTCTTTAAATTTCTGTCAATTTTTTACTTTCCAAAACCTTGTAATCTTTTAAGTTCAATGAAAATTTAGTTTAAGTTGTTTTTATGCAAATTTGTCATTTCTTGTTTTAAAAAAACTGCTTATACTGTTCCAGCTTATTTCTTTGCTTAAATCCTGTTGAGTTTAACTATTTTATGCTTTATTGTGTTTGGTGGTTACCTGGTTGCTATTAAAACCTTGCTTAATTCCGTTCAATTACAGCTATAAAAAATGAGAAATCATTTCTTAAAGGGGTGTTTGGTTTAAGGTTGAAAACGGGTCAAAAGTGGAGTTAAACCACTTTGGGTCATTGAGCCACTTTTGAACACCTTTAATTAAGTGATTTAATCTGTTTTTCAAAGTGTTGAGAGTTTAACAACCAGTTTTAAGTTATTGCTTATAAGTAGTGTAAACCTGTGGATTTGATTTCTTTTAAAATGCTTTGTATTTGATTCTTGGTTAAAAGTCCTTTCTAAGCTTTTGTTTTGCTTCTATTTAGAGTTTTATGCAGTGGGATTAAAGAGATGTAAGTACCCTGTGGTATTGGTTACTTCTGCCTTTATTTTTTTATATAGCATCTTTATAGTTAAAGTTCAGCAGTAAAATTAGATAAGCCCCCCATAGTGTTAAGCCATGATTTTTAGCTTATAAGCCCCATAGGTATCCTTCTTCATCTAATTCAGCTTTTATAACAGTTAGAGCCCTTTTGCTTGCTTATTTTAAAGGCTGCAAAGCCACCTTCTGTCTTTTAGGAAAAACAATGCTCAGCAGCAGCTGAGTGCATGCAACTCTTGTCTTTTACAATTTTTATAGCTTATCCTTATTTCAAACTATGTTTTCTTTTTAGATTATTGAAGCTAGGTGGATAGGCTTTAAGCCTTATAAGCCCTTAGGCCTTTAGAGTCCATTTAGATGCTTATTTTTAAGCCTAAATAAGCTCCCTTTAGGCTGCTGGCCTATGTTTTCCCCTGGTGCAAAAGCCAGACTTCAAGCCAACTTATCTTGGCTTATTTGAGTTAAAAAGCTTGAGTTTTGCACTACTCTAAGTAGCCAACAAGCTCATCTATAAATCCCTAGAAGCCCAAATCTTAACTCCTACTTTAGATGGCTTAATTTGAGCCAAGAGTAGGCTTTTTGGCCTCTTTGACTGCAGTTTAAGCCAAGAGGCTTATTGGGTTATTCGGCTTATTTATTGCTTTTTTTTACCATGGCTTTCTGTTGTTAGTTGCTTTCTTAGTGTGTAGCGTATAACCGCTGTGTGTTTGGCTGTATTGTTGCGCCTATTCATTTGCTTATTGCTCTTCAAAAGCCAAAATGAAAAGGGTCCTTCCAAGCCTTTAGCTTAATAAGCATTTTGCCTTAACTAGCCTTTTCATGCCTCTTTTTACAGCTTATTTTTCTTTCAAAATTGTTTTTGATTCTTGATTTATATAGATTTTCAGTCAAGCTTTTAAATTTTGTAAGTCAATAAGCCCCAAGTGTTGTCTAATGGCTTGAAAATAAGCCCCAAGTCAACCCTTTGCCTGTTTGCATACCATTTTTGGTTCAGATAGCAAATAAGCTATTCTTAGCTTATTTTTCATTCAATTTAATTTATTTGAGTCTGCATTTGCTTATTAGGTAAAGCTGAGTATAAGTTTTGTTAATTTTCTTCTTAGAGTTGCTTATTAAGTTTGAAAAGCTTAAAAGAAAAAAGCCTCTAAGTCTTTGTCCCTTTTAAGCTATTCTGTCTGATTTTATTGCTTTTTCCAGCTTATTCAGTAGCTTTTGTAAAAAGTTATAGTTTTGAAAAATGCTTGTTTTTGTGTGTTTTATAAAAGTGTAAAAAAAAATATAAAAAAAATGTTTCTGAAAAAGGGTGAGGCATGGGATTCGAACCCATGACCTCCCCCTTCTATAGCCTGCACCCTAACACAACCTCCACTACACACAGCGCCCTTGGGACTTTTCTGAAATCTTTTGCAAACACTTTCCTTTTATTCCAAGATGAGAGAGCAGTTTAGCCTTTCAGGCACGTTTAGCTTCTTTTAACACTGCTTATGATTGCTTTTTCAGCTTTTCATCAGTTTCCCAGGTTTAAAATAGGTTGAAACTTTTCCCTGAATTTTCTCAGATTTTTTTATAAAGTTATTAAATATTTTTTTTATAATTTATTTTCGTTTTAAACTTAAAAAAATCATAAAAAATAAAATATTAATCAGAAAAATATAAATCTTTTTTTTTAAAATTTTCTTTTTTCATATATTTTGTAGGAAAAATAAAAAAAGTTTATGTAGGATTAATTTTTCAAAAATTTACTTTTTAAAGAACGGGTCTTGATCCCGTTCTTGTCTTAAACTCATTTTGTGTCAACGACCTCCGTTTCAGTCTAGTCTTTTTTCATTCTTCAATAATTGTCCCTAAGAAGTAGTTTAGAAGTAAAAATTTATTTAGGGTTAATTATTGAAATTTTAGGTTTTCCGACCTTTGTTCGGGATTCTGTGCTCATCGTTTTTTTTTCACTTAAATTTCATAATTTAGGTTTTTCTTAATCGTTTTTATTTGTCATTGTTTAACTTAGCT
Source organism: Tanacetum coccineum (assembly GCA_026074375.1). Taxonomy (NCBI): domain Eukaryota; kingdom Viridiplantae; phylum Streptophyta; class Magnoliopsida; order Asterales; family Asteraceae; genus Tanacetum; species Tanacetum coccineum. The sequence goes on from BQNB010048752.1 coordinate 23,577, forward strand.
TTCCACACTCTCAAATCATTTCTCTCATTCAAACTCTAATCTTCTGACTGTATCGATTCTCCAGTCCAGCCTCGTTGGGGATAAACGACCCGGGAACATTCTATACTACTTCTCGGTTTTATTGATTTTGTTTCTAGACTATCCTTACTATATATATTTTATATTTTATTATATATTATATATATTTTAAGGTGTAGTTTAGCAGCAATCAAAAACTGAGTTTTTAAAACTTTGAAAGGAAGAGTTATGAAAAGTATGACAGATTATGACTCAACAACAATAGATTCAAGCACACTAAACCAATTCTAAAACACTACATAAAGAGACTCTAACAAGCATGAAAACAACACAAAATTGCACTAGAACAAAATCTAACCTAATAAGCTGCTATGGCAAGTTTAAAACTCAAAGATTCAAACCATGATTAGAGAAGACCTTAGATTTGAATTTTAAACTTTAACAATTAATCAAAACTGACCTAGAAGCTTAATTTGAGCTTAACAAATTTGATTTAAGTGACACAAGTGGTCCAACAGTACTAACTCAAATTAGTACTGCCTGATCCAAACACCCTTTTAAAACTGTTTTTCAATTTTTACTCTACAAAAATCTTTATTAGTCATGGATTATTGAAAACAGATAACACTTAATGATAATAGATGACATTTAAGCTCAAAGGAAGGAAAAATAAGCAACAACAAATAAGCCATTATAATAAGCAGTTTTAACTAAGTAAAGAGACAGAATCACAAATAGCTTTAATTAAACTAAATCAAAACCATAAACTAACATATTAAGCAATATTAGAACTAAGTAAGCACAAACAAGTAGGAATAAGCAAGCAATAAGCAGGAATAAGCTAATTAGAATTTAAGCTAAAATAAGAGGAAATAGCAAGTGTACCTTGATCCCAGCTAAACAGGGATCGAAATAAGCTTTAATAAGCTAGATCTACAAGCTCCAGCTTATAATAGATAAGCTGGTGGTGTCCATAAGCCCATCCAAGTTTGACTTATCATCCATTAAGCTGAGGTAATTTATGGGAGAGATTTGAAATGAAAGTCTAAACTCAGTTAAGCTTTTAAAGGGCTAAACTGAAATATTAGCTAATTAAGTAGTAATTAAGGCTTATAAGAGCTTATTAGATTAAAACTGAGCTTAATTAAAACAAGAGTGCAATAAGTAAAAACATGAATTAAACATTAGCTAAATGAAAACTAAGATTTTATTGATTAATCAAACTGAGTACAACCTTCTAAGAAGGAAATTACATCAAATTAAAAACATTAAGCTAAAAAACGATTACAATAAGCTAAAAATACTATTAAGCTACTTCCTACACTAGATACCGCGAGCGATACAGTGAGAGAGTGAAAGTCCCTCCTTAATAGCAGTGGGAAGAACCTTCTAGCCTCTTAGACGCTCCCCCATCTCTAATACAAGTCCTTCAATCATGTTTGTCCTCCAAGCAATAGATCTTGACCGTTGGATCTTGTGTCACGTTCCTTGATTCGGTAGTTTTACACACGTTAAATATATATAAAATATAATACTTTTAAAAGAGAAATTAAGAAGATTACCAAGTTACCCTTGATAAAATTCACTCTCAAAATTATATATAATATAATATAATATACGTATGTTTGACCGGGCAAGTATGATCACCCGGGTCGTTTCCCCAACGACTAGTGAAATTGAAACCACGTTTAGGTTTGGATCCTGATTTGAATGAAACAAAGATATTTTGGATAAGCTATTACTACGAAATTAAGAAGCAACAAATAATGCATTACACAAGTTACAAATTTTAAAAACGCTAAAAAATGTAAACTAAAAATTTTCACTAAATAAAGAACAATTGCCAAATTATTAAAAAAAAAAGCCCTAATTTTTATCTTTTATAAAAGATAATTTGAACTATATAAAACTAACCCTAATTATTAATTAAAACTTAATAAACTAATTAAAAACTTAACTAATGGACTAGTAGTGCAAAAAGGAAAAGGACTAACGGGGAATCTAACAGACTAACGGAGGGACTAACTGAAAACAACTAGGATTGAAAAGTTACACTATCTACCCTGAGAATCTACCCCGATCACAATTTAAGGCCAATTTAAAAACTAATTATAGGTGAGATTTGTAACAAGGGGGGGGGTGGGAGTTATATGGGGGGGTAAATGAAGGGGGGGTTGGGGGAAAGCGGGGGTGGGAAGGGGAGGTAGAGAAGGGAGAGGGTTGGGAGTAGGGGGTGGGCGGAGGGGGGGGGTGGGGGGTAGGGGGGGGGACGGGGGAAGGGTGGGGAAAAGGGGGGGGTCTGTGTGGAGGTGGGGGGTTTTGGGGAGGGGGGGTATTATGGGGGGGGGGGGGGGTAGTGGGGGGGGGGAGATTGTGTTTAGGGTGTGAGAGTGGGGGCAGGCGGGAAGGCGCGGTCAAATCAATAGGGGTGAGGGGGCGTGGGTGGGCGAGACCTGGTGTTGATGTTATGTAGATTTAGAAAAACTTAATACTAATAAAAATGGCAATATGGTATGAAGTATATAGAGCTTATGATGTGGAATCTTTTAAATTGTTAAGATATTAAGCTTAACTAACTTTTATGATTAATTATATTTGAGAAAGAACTAAGCTACCTATTTTTTAAGCTAAGTGACTATTTTGAATAATAAGCTAAAAAACTTAATATGAAAACTAGATCATATAACTTTAAAATGATTTTAACTAACACACACACACACACAGTTTTCGATCTAAATAAGCTAAAAAATCTAGACTTATAATCAAATTCAAACAACTTTATGTGCGCGAGCACAAATCAAAGTTCTCTAATATTTTTTGGAATCTTCAGGCCTATTTGATAACTTTGGAAGCTAATTTAAATAGGAAAATAAATGAAATGGCAAAATTAAGACTGAAAATGTTTGATTATGATATTGAAACTAAATTACTACTGGTTTTGTAAATATCGATACAATAATTTTTGTAAATTATAAAATGATAGAAAAATGATGTATAATGGTTATCTCTACACTCTCGCGGTGAGTGGGAGTGTATGCGAGAGAGAGAGTGTGTCAGCGAGACATTACAGTGAGCGTGTCAAGGATCAGAAACTGAGAGCGAGAGCTTGCAGAGTGTGAATGTTAGATATAGATTAAATAGGTTATTTTAGGTAAATTTTTATATTGATATTTTATTTTTAAGTTTGCTAAAATGTTTTATAATTTTTTTGAAATATTGATTTGCTAAAATTAATTTTAGGGTTTGGATGAGTTATAAAGTGATGGTGTTATGTTGTGAAATGGGTAAATTAAGTTATTTGGTTAGTAAATGCTGAGAGGGAAAATTATATGTGCATTGTTTTAAAAATAAAAATTGTAGTTTAGGTATAAGTTTGGTGAGGAGGAGGGAGAGAGAGATGATATGATTTGTTATTTGTATATTTAATTGATATCTTAGGTTATATATAGTTTATTTATGTTGGTATAATATTTTTTGATTTTTATGTATAGAGAGCGTATGATATATCGTGTTTCTCTATGGTGTGTGTTTGGTGGGTTTATGTATTTTGTTTTTTTTATTTGTGATTGTTATGTTTTGAATTTTATTTGTGTATTATTAGTTTGTGAATGTTTTTGTATGGTTTTTGATATTTTTTAATGTGTTTTGATATGTATTGATATGTTTATTTTAGTTGATTTTTTATTGAGTTAGTTGTGGTTTTGTTTTAGGTAGTTTAATTTAGGAGTTTATGTTTTTTAATTGTTTTCTATAAAAAAATGATACAGCATATTCTATTTTTTTGCTCTATGGTTTTGGTCGCGTTGTGATGCTGTGTGCCGAGAGTGTGAGAGTAGCGAAGTAATTACACAGATTTGTCTATTAGATACAACGAGGGAGAAGCGCTTTTGTCACACACACTATGTATTGAGTGTGTGTGGGAGAGAGTGAGTAGTTGTGATTGCAGTAGAGGATTTGTGAGAGTTTGAGACGATGAGTGTTACACACATGGAATAGCAGATTGTGGTGGCGTGAGTGGGTATATTGGGTATAGGTGTTAATGATGTGTAGTTTATTTGAAATGTTTGTCTTGATGTGGTGAGTGAAGCAGCGTCTACTCTCAGTTTAGGTTTGACATAGGATTAGTCTTATGTATACTATCTATATACTCTCACACACGTTTTTTTTTGTTACTTGTTTCATTGGGGGTTTAGGTTTTTTTTGTTTTTATTGTTTTTATGTATTGTGTAAGGGGTGGTGTCTAGGATGAGAGTAACGTTGTCTCGGGAATGTTTTTGATTAGTGGTGTTGAGGAGTTGAGAGTAAAGATAGTAATTGAGTATTGAGAGGAAATGGATGGATTAATTGATGTGGTGATGAAGAGGGGGATGGGAGGTGTGAGTCGAGAGAGAGAGTTGTGTCGAGCGAGTGGTGGGAATTAAAGGGGGATGTAGTGGGTAGTTGGAGCGCGCGGAGCGTGAATGAGGAATGAGGGGTGGGTCTGAGAGGTGTGCCATTGGTTTAAATATTTTTTTGGGATTAAGGGAGGGGGGGTAGGGGGGAAGGGGTGAAGGATAATTATTGTTTTTGGTGGAAACTACAGGTTGAGAAGTTGGGTAAAGGAGACTGGGGGGAAGAACTGTTGAGAAGACGTAAGTGGTTCAAGTGATCGCGTTAATTATGAAATTAAAAGAGTTTGGTGACGTCCTGGAGAGGAATTGGTAGGTGACACAAATGAGGGTTTTAGATTGTATCAAGGGGGAGAGGGTAGTGAGAGGAGAGTGTGGGTGCAAGTATGCAGTTGTATGAGAGCGAAGTGGTATCTCTCAAGGTGATAGAGTGTGTGAAGGGATGTAGAGCCTATACATGGGTGTGCGCGTGGAGATCACGTAGTCACGAGTGACACACACATGGGTGTTTGTTCCTAATAGAGGTTGAGGAAGCGGAATTGACACACACATCTATACTTGTTTCACACACACACACACATACACACGGGTGATGGTGGAGGTATGGGGGGGGGTTAGGGGAGACTATATGACTCTGGGGGTAAGGAGGGGGGAGAGTGTGGGGTAGAGGCGGTGACGAGTGGAAGTGTCACATGATAGGTGAGGTGGAAGGAGTGGAATATGTAACCAATTCTACACACACACACGTATATGACAAGTTACACACACACAGAGCTAGGAGCGTAGAGGGGTAGAGAGAAGTTGGGTTGGGGGGGGGTCTGTGGGGTTGGTTGTATATTAAGTTAGTGTGGGGAAGTTAATAGGGGGTGTAGAAGCAGTGAGAGAGGGAGAGTGTGAAGAATTTATGAGTAGATTTGCACAATAGGAAACCTCTCTATCTCTCTAGATCACGGAAGGACTAATTTCGTCTAAGATAAGTTGGAAAATTTTCATTATTAAGGGGGTGATGTCGATTTGTGGTGGGGGACAGATGAGATTGAGTTGAGATCTTTAGCTACTGGTGTTTTATAAACGTAGGTGATGGAAGTGGTGATACACAGGGTTGAGACAGGATTGGTTAGTATCTATTAGTATATAGGTTTGGGGGGGGGTATTTTGAACTTTTGTAGAGATCGCTACATCTGTATACATGAATTTATATTCAGGGTTACAGAAGAGGGTCTTAGGTGCAACTGAGTTGTAATCTATATAATAACAAGACGTTATTCTCTATCAAACGATTCGGAGACGTTAGCTATGTCTGTTAGGATATCACAAAAAATTTAGTAGAGTGGGGACAATACTCTACATAAAAAGAAACGTGAGTCTTTTGGTATAACTGTTATTAGTCTTAGGTTCACTGAACGACGACGAGCAAGTTATCTATAGAATTAGTTGTTGGAGTTGTAGTAGGTGTTGGTATTAGGGGTTGGAAATAGGAAATTATTTTGATGTGTTTTGGGGTGGGGGGGGGGATTTTGGATGGGTTTAAGGGTTTGAATATGTTTTGTGTGGGTTTGAAGTAATTGATGTATGTTGGAAAGGGGGTGTTTGTTGGTGAGATATCTCTGGAGTGAGATGAGAGGATATTAGATTTGATTTATTTTAAATGAGTGAGTTTATTATGAGTGGAGAATGGGTAATGTGGTAGGGAGGTAGAGTGAGTGAAATAAGTATAGGTTTGGGAGTTGGAGGTGGTAGAATAAAGAAAGGTGTTGTATTTAAGTTAGATGGTTATGAAGTGGGTTTCTGAGGGGGGGTGTAGTGTGGGGATTTAGGGTGAGATTTTGTTGTGAAGGGGTGGTGTTGATGGGGTTTAGTGGGTATCATATAATCTGGGGAATTTAGGGGATTAGGATAGTTGTAAAGTGGGGTATTGTGTTGTGGAGTGGGTTGGGGGGGGTGATAGGGAGGGATTATATATGAGGGGGAAGATAAGAAGTATTTGAGAGAGGTAGGTTGGTGTATGTAAAGTTTTGTATGAAACGCGATCGCTGTCGATGGGTTAGGGAGTGGGAGGTAGTGAGGGTATTAAGGTATGTGGAATTGGTGGTAGGGTGGTGGGGGGGTGGGGGAGTGGGGTGGGGGGGGTGGGGGGGTTGGTGGGGGTTATAGGGTGGGGGTGGTGTTTAGGGGGATAATGGGGATATTGTAGGTGGTGGGGGGGGGGGGATGGTTTGGGAGGGTGGGTGTTTTAATTGTGGTGGTGTTAGGATGTAGTTTGGAGGTGGTAATTGGTGGGGGGTGTTGATGTATGTTTGAGGGGGGAGTGTTTGTGGGGTGGGGTGGGGTTGTGGTTGTGTGTGGGGGGGGTGTTTGGGGGGGGGGTGTGTTGTGTTGGGGGTGGGTGGGGTTTTGGTGTGGGTTTGTGGTGTGGGGGGTGGGGTGGGGTGGTTTGGGGGGGGGGGGGTTGGGGTGTTGGGGGGGGTGGTTGTGGTGGTGGTGGGTTTGGTGTGGGGTGGGGGTGGGGTGTGTTTTGGGATGTAGGTGGTTTTTGTTTTTGGTTGTGGGGTTTTGGGTAGGTGTGGTGTATATGGGAGATGGGTAGTTGTGGGATGAGTGGATGGGTTGGAGTATGTTAGTATATTTAGTGATGATGGTTTGGGTTTGTTGTTTGAGTGTTAGAGTATAGTGATGAGGGGGATTTTTGGTAGGAGGTGGAGTAAATTGGTTTTAATTATGGGGGGGAGTGAAGGTGGTGGTGGGGGGGGGTGGGTTTTTTGGTTTGGGGGGGGGGGAGTGGGGTTGGGTTTTAGGGTAGTTTTTTTTATTGTTGATTGATTATGTTTGAGTGTGAGGAAAGAAAATTTCTTTTTAGTTTATTGGGAAGATTGGGGTTTGTTAGGGGGAGTTGAGTAGTTTTGATTTGAATGGGTTGTTGGTGTGATTTGGTGTTAGTTATTCGATTATGATGAAAGGATATGAACTCCCGCATAACTTAATTCAAACAAAGGATGGAGAAGCTCGAGTAAAACGGGAAAAAACCACCGACACGAGAGGCTTCATTGAATTTGTTGAGAAGGAATCCCTGCAAAATCACAACAAACAAACAACAAGACACACGAGAAATCGAAAGAGAACAAGCCTCTCCTCAACACAACACATTAGATAATATAAAGGATAAGCATGGGGTGAACTCCCACGAAGCGGCTTGGTTTTGATCACCGAGTCGCAAGCTCGACTCGATCCCTGAATTTAGTTGTCCTTAGGGAAAGTCTGGAGGTCCGGGATAACCAATGGTGGTGTATCCCCTCCATAGTAGTGCTTGCAAACGGTGGCAGATGCTTTGAAGTATAGAACCATACGGCATGAGACAACTTGGGCAGTGCAAATGGATAAACTTCGTGAATGTAAAAGGTCCGGACCATCGGGACTTGAGCTTTCCGGAGAAAATCTTTAATCGGGAGTTGAAAAGAAGGACTTGATCACCAACATTGAAGATTCGGTTCTTTATCTTGGAATCGTGTAGTTTCTTTGTCTTCTCCTTGTAGATTAACGAATTCTCGTAAGCTTGATCACGAAGCTCGCTAAGTTCATTGAGCTGGAGCCATTTCTGATGATCGCCCCCCGCGGTCCTTTAAATCGAAGTTGGCTGCTTGAGAGCCAATTTGCTTTGTGTTCTAGCTCAACTGGTAAGTGACATGCTTTTCCATAGACTAACTTGTATGGAGTACCTCCAATAGAGTTCTTGTAAGCAATTCGAAAAGCCATAATGACATCATCTAACAAATCTGACCTTTAGGCACGTTTTCATTCCGACCGTCCTCTCTAAAATTCTTTGAGACCAATCGATTCGTACTTCAACTTTGACCACAGTCGTTTGAGGATGGTAAGGAGGTCCGAAAGACGATGGGTGACACCATATTTTAGACATATCTTTTAAACTATAATTGGTCCGGGTCAATGTGTTTGGGTCCCACAGATCCTTAAATGTTGCTCCCGGAGCACCGAATCGGGAAGAAAGTGGAGGGATTTTAAGAACTTAACAACTACATAGATTTGTTGGTGGGGAGCGCTTTCGTTTTTCATTCAACCCACTTTGGAAAGATAGTCGGCGGCTACTAGAATTATTTGGTTACCCCTTAATGACGAAAAAGTACCATAAAATCAATTCCCCATAAATCGAAAATCTCACAAACTTGGATTGCATTTTGAGGAGTTCTCATCCACAGTTGAGAGATTTTGCCTTGTCTTTGACAAGCATCACAAGTTTTTGACAACAAGCATCCATAAAATGGTGGCCAAAAGAAACCGGCAAAAATCTCTTAGCGTAAAGTTGGCACCATAGTGTCCCCCGGTGGGTCCACTATGACAAGCTTCGAGAATTTCGAGAGCTTCTTTGCCATCTACACACCTTCGGAAAAATTTGATCCGCACAAGTCTTAAAAAGAAAAGGGTCATCCCAAAAATAATGTTTTACATCTTTAAAGAACTTGTTTTTCTCTTGAGTTGACATTCCTTTTTTAATGAATTTCCCCGCGTGGTAGTTAGCAAAGTCGGCAAACCACGGGGTACTTTGGTCTTTGGAAGTTAACACACTTAAAGTCTCTAAAGGAAAAGTCTCGGTAATTCTTTTGGATCAAAAAGTATTTTCGTAAGGATTTTCAAGACGAGAGAGGTGATCAGCTGCATAGTTTTCAGCTCCCTTAGTATCGATAACCTTAAAAACCAATTCTTGAAGAAGTAGAATATCGAAGCCAATCTTGCTTATGGCGTCTTTCCTTGTTGAAAAGGTATTTCAAAGCGGAGTGACCGTGTAAACAACACTCAAGTTCATGATTAATATGATCGAAAACTTCTCGAAAGCAAACAACGGCAAGCATCTCTTACTCGGTTTGTTGTGAATTAGTTTCTGCTTCAGTCTCTCTCTACTAGCTATCTGCGTAATGAATTGGTTCGGAAAATATGCTTCTCAATCCTTTCCTAGACCGCACCCGATCTGCATAATCACTTGCATCGCACATGATTTCAAAAGTTGTACCCAATTTGAGCAATGGAATTGGAGCTTCGGTCCAATTTCTTTTTCATTGTTGAAAGGCTAGAATGCAATCTTCCCGAAAAAAATGAAAGGATGTTTTTTCCTTCGAAGAGATGGGTCCTGGTCGAGAGATTTTGGAAAGTCTTTGACAAAGACTTCGAATAGAATCCAGCATGCCCGAGAAAACTTCGAATTCCTTTGACGGTCGTTGGATGAGGAAGCTTAGAAATTACATCAACTTTGGCCTTATCGACTTCAATTCCTTTTCTAGAGATCTTATGTCCTAAAACAATGCCCTCTTTAACCATGAAATGGCTCTTTTCCCAATTTAATGCTAATTTGTGTCTCACACCTTTTTTTTAAAAAGGCCCATTTATCTAAATTGGCAAGACACGAGGAAAAAGAAACTCAAAAACTGAAAAACCGTCCATAAAACCTCCAATCGGTTTTCTCTATCAAATCATGAAAAATAGCCATCATACAACTTGGAAAGTTCCGGGAGCATTGCACAATCCGAATGGCATACGACGGTACGCGAAAGTTTCGTATGGGCACGTGAAAGTAGTTTTCTCTTGATCTTTAGGATCAATTGGGATTTGAAAATACCCTGAAAAACCATCTAAGAAACAATAAATAAAACTCGTTGCCCAGCTAACGTTCGAAACATCTGGACCCATGAATGGTAACGGAAAAATGGTCTTTACAAGTTGCTATTCGTTTAACTCGATAATCGATACAAACTCTCCATCCGAGACTAATCAGTAGGCACCAGCTCATTATTCTTCGTTTGTACAACGGTGATACCACCTTTTTTCGTGAACACAATGGATAGGACTAACCCATGGACTAATATCCGAAATTGGATAAATCAATCCCGCGTCAAGAAGTTTTTCTACTTCTTTCTTGATGACGTCGTGGATTTTAAGGTTAACCCTCCTTTGATGTTGGACTGAAGGTTGGTAATCATCTTCTAAAAGGATTTTGTGTGAGCAAAATTCTGGATCTATGCCTCGGATATCAGAAAGTTTCCAAGCAATTGCTGTTTTCGGTTTTTAAGAACATGAAATGAGTGAGGTCTATTCTTCTTGGCTCAAATCTTTGAAATTATGACTGGGGAAGCCATTTTTTTTTGTTTTTTCCTCTAAGAACGCATACTCGAATGCGGAGGTAACTCTTTAAGTTCGACCTTCGGGAATTTCATCTTTGGTTCATGTGAAATTCTTTGGTATCAAACAACCTTAAGAAATCTTTTGAATATCTGGGTAATAAATCTCCTTGGTCTGGTGAAGGTAATGGATCATTGTTGAGAAGTGCCTCGAGAATGAGAATGTCACCCTCGGATCAATAGTATGGATACATTGAAAACTGTGAAACTGGTTCATCACGATTGCTAATGAAAGCATACGCTTCCTCAAAAGCTTAGAAAATCATGTTCATCAAACGAGTTAGTGTTGGAGATAAGTAGAACAATCGGATCGAATGTCGGAGAAGGATTGTTGAAAGCAATCGAATCAGAAAATACAAGTACTTCATGTGAGTACTCTCACAAGTAGTCATCGATTAGATCAACTTTCTTCAGATGATTCGAGATTGTTTGTATGAAAAGGAAGGTTGCATCACCACATTTAAGGGTAACGATTTGATCATCCATTCCTAAGAGTAATCTCTCCTTCGTAAACATCGATTAAAGCATAGAGCCGTCCTAAGAAAGGGTCGCCCCGAGTATCACACGGTAACTCGAGGATCGCTATAAAATCAAGAAACAATAAATACGGCGGGAAGATAAAATTACTCTACTTGACAAAATCATTTCTGCTAACAGAAACGTTTGGTTTGGAAATTCGTAACGGTCCGGCTAATTCAAATCCATTCTTGTTTTGGTTAGGCCTGAGAGATGAAGCTTTTTCAAATGGATAAAGGCATGAGAATGATACTACAGCAACTAAATCGTCAAGGGCTAAGTGAACTATCGAACTCTGAAAATCACAAGGAAATGAGAAATTGACCGGGTCACCTAAGCTTTCTGGAAGCTTTTTAAGACAAAATCAACCGCACTACAATTACATTCAACGGTGGTTTTGGGTTAATTCGATCAACTTGTCTTTGTTATTAAGCAACTTTTGAACATCGCGCAAACTTGGCATATGAATGAAGCATCCGCGAAACTTAGCTCAAAGTGAAGATTACAGAAGATTTCCATAAACTTTGAAGCTAGGATATCATCCTTTCACGAAACTTTGTTATATGAGTCTTGATGGGTAAGGCGGCACATTAGGTTTTCGGTAGTTAGCAATGAAAGAAGCTCTTGATTGGTTCTTTGTCTTTGATTAGTCATGGATCAATGGAGGAGTTGGATGTCTTCGTGCTTAGTAGCTCCGTATCCTTTGTCCACGCTCACTTTTGCCTTTTCACCAACCGGCGGTGGAACTCGGAGGTCCCTCGTATGAAACACCACACGATTTTTTTAATTGCTTAGCTTCGTTTCTTGGGTGGAATGGTATTGCTAGTAAAGAACTTGAATTTGAAAGTTTGGTTGGGATTGCCTAAATCATCAAACTTGCTGCAAAGGCTTGTTAACAAACTTGTAACATTTGTCATTTGATTTTGCAATCCTTGATTTTGATTTTGCACATTCTTTAATATTGCATCGTTTGCTTTGACATAGCTTTCAAAATCCGTTTTCAAAACACTATTTGTTAGAGGTTGGTAAGGTAAAACTTGATTGGTTGGTGGTTGGTATGGTAGCTTGATAAACTTGGTTTTGGTTGTTTTGACGGGTGGATTTAAAGTTTCCCTCCACGGTTTTGGTTTGAATAGAATTGGTATCTTTGATATCGGTTTTGGTTGGTTTGGACATTCGGATTTGAAGAAACCCCTGTGGGTCTCTCATTTGACTTGCCAAATTGGAAAGTTGGTTTCTTTTGAGAAAATTACCATGGCTGCGGTCCTGTTGAAATTGTTGGAATATTTCCTTGAAAAACGGGAAAATCTTTTCCACCTGAGTTCAACATGGCAATGATAAAAAATGTTGATGTCGATCCACAAGTGACCACAAACTTCTTCAACTGCTTTAGACATGTGCAATGGGGAGTAACAACTAAAGCTTTCATTTGATTCATCATTTGGTTCATCTTGATGGTCATCTTAACCTCGAGAGAAGCGGCTATTTTGTTGCAAATACCGAAAGAATTATTAGAAGGTATAGAATTAGAAAGAGGATTAAAAAAAAAAAAAAGCATAGCCGTACTCAACATCTTGAATCATTAGCACGACTTATGGAGTAACGAACTTTTGACTTGCTTTCAATAATTGCTAAACCTTCTTGAGGCATTTTGTCTAAGAAGTTGCCACCTGCTGCAGAATCTAAGGTATCTTGATCGTTTGAATTCAAAGAATTGTAAAAAGTATCGAGTTGTGGAGTCCGAGAAGACATGGTGAGGACCTTGACGATGGAGTCCTAAATCGTTCCCATGCTTCGTTTAAAGGCGTTCGTTAGCGTGTATTTTGATAAAAAGTATAACCATTCCGATAGTAAGTGGTTTTTGAAGGAAGGACGTATTGATTTATGAATTTTGAAGACAAGGTCGTTCCCAAGTGAGATGATCTAGGTGTTTCCTTGTCTAACCAATCTCGGGCTTCACCGTCTAGAGAAAAAGGAAAAAGCAAAAGCTTTATCGAAGTGTTCGGAACTTCGGGATGTCTAAACGTTGAAGTGACCTTGTTAAAAAATCGAAGGTGATTGTGGGGATCTTGTCTACCCGTAAACTTATTGCTTTGCACAAGATTGATTAACGGTTGCTTAAGCTCGAAATTGTTAGCATTGATCGGTGGAACAACTATAGCATCTTCGTTCCTCGATGGGTGCTTGTAACATTTGGGCCATTGTTCGATTGTCGGCCATTGGAACAACGTTTTGTTCAACAATTGGTTCTTCTAAATCAAAATTTTCAACAACCGGAAGAGTTTGTTGTTGACGACGTCTACGAGATTGCGAACGAGTGCGCATAAAAAGAAAAACTAACAATTAAAAAGCAAAACTTTACACTAATTTTTTTTTTTTTTTTATATATATATATTTTTTTTTAACAATGAATTTTAACGGTTACACGAAAGAGACTTAAACCAAATAATCAACTACTTCACGGTAGCTCTTGAAAATTTCTTTTCAAGGTGAGCCGTACTTGGTAGTGACACAAAATGGCAAGTGTTAAATCTTTGATTACGATTTGGGAACAATTGCAAGTTCACCGGAAATTGAAATGATAATATCTCAATAGAAGATATTATTTGTTGGTGTTCGATTACCAACTTTGTTTATTTTATTTCTTTTTAAAGGACAATTTTTTATGTTTTTGATTTTTTTTATTTATATTTTTATCTTTTACTTATACAGAAGAGGCACCATTGACAAGACTCTCTTTCTTAAGAAGCACAAAAGAGATATCATCTTGGTACAAGTTTATGTGGGAAACTTTCTAAATCGAAAGGATCTTCAAACCAAATCAACAAACACAAAACGTAGGAATCGTAAACACTAATCCCCGGCAACGGCGCCAAAAACTGATTGTAAGTTTTAAACACACGTAAAATATATATAAAATATAACCTTAAGAGTAATTAAGAAAGTTACCAAGTTACCCTTGATAAAATTCACTCTCAAAAATATATATAATATAATATAAAATACGTATATTAAACCGGGTTGTATGATTCACCGGGTCGTTTCCCCAACGACTAGTGAAATTGAAACCATGTTTCGGTTCGGATCCTGATTTGAATGGAACAAAGATATTTTGGATAAGCTATTACTACTAAATAAGAAGCAACAAATAATGACAATTAAGCAAGTAAACAAATTTAAATCCCTAAAAATGTAAACTAAAATTTCACTAAATAAAGAAAATTTGCCGAAAATTATTAAAAATAAAAGCCCTAATTTTTTTCTTTTTATAAAAGTTTAATTAAACTAATTAAAAATTAAACCTAATTACTAATTAAAACTAATAAACTTAATTAAATTCTTAATCTAAGGACTAATGGTGCAAAAAGGAAAAGGACTAACGGGGAATCTAACAAATTAACGGAGGGATTAACTGAAAAACAACTAGGATCGAAAAGTTACACTTTCTACCCTGAGAATCTATCACGACAACAAACTAAGTCCAATAAGCATTCGAAATTTTTAAGGAGCTTAAAATGAAAAACTCAAAGAAGCAAAGTTGTAAAGGAAGCTAGTGGGAACAAGATTAATAAAGGCTACTTGGGCTGAAACTCACAAATAAGCTCAAAAGGAGCTTATCTTTAAGCTGTTACAGAAAGGAGGGCTTAACCCTTGGTTTTAGAAAATAAGCTATAAAAAACTCAAAACTAGTTCAAAATGAAAAAGGACAGAAGTTCTAAAGAGCTTATGATGTGTTTAATCTATAAATGAAAAGAAATTAAAGCTTAAGCTACTTTTATGCTACTGAATCGATCAAGAAATAAGCAAACTCAGGAAATAAGCTAGGAAATACACAATTAAAATAAGCTAAAATCCTTAATAAGCTAAACTAGACTCTAAATCCTTAAGAACTTATTAATCTACTTATTATCTATCTAAATAAGCTATAAAATCTAGACTTATAAGCAAATTCAACAACTTTAGACTCTACTTAAGTTCCTACTGTTTTTGGAATTTTCAAGCTTTTTATGACTTTTGACAGCTAAATTAAATTAGGAAAATAAGCTAGAAATTGCAAATTAAAATTGAAAATGTATTAAGCTATATTAAAACTTAAATCCTACTGAATTTGACAAGCTGAGTCCTAAAATTACCTATCTAAATAAAGCTAAGAACACGGCAGTACTAACTTAGGTTAGTACTGCTAGTGTAAAAGTTCAGCAGTACTTTCAAGTGAAAGTACTGCTGATGCAATTTTGACTTTTAAGAACAAAATAAGCTATGAAATAAGCTAGATAATAAATGCTAAAACTAATTTTAAAATAAGCTAAAGCTAAACTTAATCCTACTTAAAAATAAAAGCTAACAGTACTAACTTATGGTTAGTACTGGTAGTTTAAAGGTTCAGCAGTACTAACTGAGGTTAGTACTGCTAGTGTAAATCAAGAGTGCACTAAACCAAACACTCCTTTGTCATTATGACAGAGTTGAGAAAAGCTTTTTAAGAGAAATCTAATGAACAAATACTAAATACCAGATAAAAACTAGATTAAAACAAACTTAGCAATCATGATTGAACAACTGAATAAGTAAAATTCTAAGATCTTAACTAATTAAGCTAATATTTTTGGATTTTATGAGTTTTTATGACAGAAATTAGTAACTAATGATCTATAACTATTTAAGCAAAAACAGGCTAGAACATATAACTATTAAGCACTAGAAGAGATATTTAAACACTAATAAGCAAAGAGAATAAGCAAATAAGCAATATTAAACATATAAGCTATAACTAAACTATTTAAACTGAAATTAGAGAAGAATGAAAAGAGAAACTTACTTGATCCTTTAGCTAAACAAAAGGAACCAATAAAGGCAGCTACAAGCTCCCTAGCTTATTAATAAGCTAGGGTATAAGTCCTTGGGATCTCTTCCAAGTTAAGATCCCCTTCCAAAAGCTCAAATACAATAAGATCCATGTAAGATTAAACTGATTTAAGGTTTAGATAAGGTTAATACTGAATTTAAACAGCTCTATTTCAGCTTATAGACTGAAAGAGCTTAATATGAGCTTGACAGCTTATTGAGATAATACGGCTTATTAAGAGAGCTTATGACTTAAAATGAGAGCTTAGAAAACGAGATTTAGAATACTAAAAACTGAATTTCATTAATTAAAGAAGCTGATTACAATACTTGAAAAAGGAAATTACATTTAAGAAAATAAATTTAAGCTAAAAATTACTAAAAACTAGATAAAAAGAGACTCGAGACGTCTTGTGTGTGTGAGAATGAGGCCTATTTATAGTGCCAAGCTGAAGCTTCTAGGACCTCTTGCCTTGCTCTCCAAACTTTCAATCTCAACCAATCATTTCTTCAATCATTTGATCATCAATTGTAGCCGTTGGATTAATTTGTGGACACCTGAGGATTGCCAGGCTGGCATTCTTTGATGTGACGTTTGTGTTAGTTTCGTGAGTGAGTTTAGCACAAAACATCACAAAAATATAACATATCAACCTATTCAAATCTCATTACCACTGCAACTACACCCCAATCAACAAAAAAAAAACAAAAAAAAAAAACCCCCCCCCCCCCCACAAACCCAAAAAAAAAAACAAAAACAAAAAAAAAAAAAAAAAAACCAAAAAAAACCAAAAACACAAAAAAAATATTATATATTACCCCCCCCCCCCCCCCCCCCCCCCCCCCCCCCCCCCCACACCATTACCCCCCCCCCCCCCCCCCCCCCCCCCCCCCCCCCCCCCCCCCCCCCCCAACCCCCCCCCATCTTTATACCACTTTTTCTTTTTTAGAACTAATTTGCCCTTGCATTTGTGCTTGAGCTTCCTTGAATTGACCAATGCACCCTTTAATTTCTATTTGCCCCTTGTTTTACCATGGAAGTGAAAACGGGGGAGATGATGAATAGTAAAAAGGGTTTCCCGCCTACTTTGGACAGTTAAAACTGTTGGAGTTTGGCCTTTTTACATTTTCAGTCCCTCTCTTACTTTTCCCTTTTTCAAGTTATAAATAACTTTCGGTATTTGCAAGATTGGCCCTTGTAGATGAAAATTGGCTAAGGCTTTGGGCTTTGGCTTTGTATTTTTCTGATTCTCGTGTCCGTGCTTGCTCGTTTTTGACTGTAATCTTGTGATTTTTGACTTATCCATACCTGCACACACAAAACACAAATACAAGCATATTTTTGCCAATTTTGGTCTGTTTTGGGTTTATTTGGGTTATTTAAGGCATAAATGGATATGTGTATTTTACACTTATCAGTTGTATAGCCATAAGGATCCATTAGGTGGCTTAAAATTAGGCCCAAAAGTGCCCTTGTGCCTGTTTTGATTGACTGTTTTTAGCCTTTTTTCTAATTTGCCTTTTTTAGCTTCTCTGCTTATTTTCCCTTGCTTATTGTGTTAGAACTGCTTATTAGGTGTAGGTACCTGTCTGTTTTAGCTTACTTTTCTTTTTCACTAGCTTATTTGTGCTTAAAAAGTAGGACAATTTAGCTTTTATAACTTAGTGTAAAAAATTTCAATTCTGTCAACCTTAATTTGCTTAATTCTGTGCTTATTTGTGTTTTTTGTAAAAAGTCACTTTTTTAAAGTTTGTCATTTCAACTTATTTTACAAGTTTCAAAAAGAAAATTTAAAAAAAAAGTTTTTCAAAAAGGGAAGTCACGGGATTCGACACTATGACCTCCCCTTTCACACCCCAACGACTTAACACACACTCTCACTACCACAGCACCAGATAGGGCCATATATCTCACCAAATTTAATATATATCCCTTTTTTTACCCTTTTTGTTTAACAGCTTATTTAAGCTTATTTCTGGCTTATTTCAATAAGGCACTTTCACCCTTTGATTTTTCATAGAACCAGCACTGTTCAAACTACTTTTCCTTAACTTTTCAAAATTTTCCAATTTAGTTTAGTATTTTTAATTAATTTTTCTTATTAAAACTGTTTTTAATTCATAATAAATAAAATAAAAATCAAAAAAATATAATTCTTTTTTTAATTTTCTTTTATCATTTAGGATTGTTAAAAAATAAATTTTCTTTCGTAGGGTTAAATTTGTAGAATTTTGCTTTTTATTCTTGCCCTAAACCAGGGCAATAGCAAAAAGAAGCAAAAAAGTGAAATTAACGAATGCAAAATCCCAAATAAAATAAACAAGAACGTAAATAATCATTTAGGGTTTATAAAAAGTTAAAAAATCAATTTATGATTAAATTTTGATAATTTAGGTTTTAAGTCACGTTTTTTAGGATTCTCGTTATCGTTTTTAGGGTTTTAGCTTTAACTACTTTCGTTTTTAGATTGCCGTACTTGTTTTTCCCGTAGAATTAGAAAAACCAATCAAAATCTTTGTTATAGTTTGTAGTTTATAGTTTGGCACTCTCGACTTTCCTTTGCACTCCTCGTTAGGAAAAACGACCCGGGAATATCATATACTACTCGGATTTCATTGATATTCTTTCTTTAAACCTTTTCAAGGGTCACTTGATTTGGTTTGGTTAATATAAGTAGTACTATTATTTATATATACCTAAAGTTTGAAATCAATTTTTGGCGCCGCTGCCGGGGAGGAGTGTAAGCAATGGTCGTTCCGACGTTTGACAATTAGTGCTTTGAAGATCCATCCTCGCGAAGTTATTTGTTTTATTTGTGAATATAAAAAAAATACAAAAATATTTTTCATTTTCTTTTATAAGATAAAAACTAGAA
>BQNB010048753.1:0-42401 GCA_026074375.1 Tanacetum coccineum
GAGTCTTACTAGTGAAAGGGTTGGTTCGACGCATACTAATGCTCATGAGAATGTGGTGACTGCTGATAAGGGGGTTTTGAATGCTACTGGTCTTACTAATTCGTCGAGTAAACAGCAAGGTGGTCCTAATGCTAATGAGCCTATGGCTGATGCGAATATTGTTGGTGCGTCAATGGATGCGAGTGATACAAACTCTTTGACAAATGCTACTAAACAAGCAGCTGGTCCTAAGGTTAATACGTCTTTTGCCTCGGTTATTAAGTCTAATCAGAACAAAGTTGTGCAAATTACAGAGCATAGGAATGAGGAACATATGGAGGGTGCAGCCGTGACTATTCCTTTTGAGGAGGTAAGTTCACGGTTTGCTAACACTTTATATGGGTATTTTGTTGGGAAACGGTTAGCGTTTCTCTAAGTTGAGAACTATGTTCAGATAAGGCAAAGATCAAGAAGGTTCCGATGTGGGTTAAACTTCACCATGTTCCCATTGTTGCTTACTCAGAAGTGGGACTTAGTCTCATCACCACTCAAATTGGGAAACCAATTCGGCTTGATGCGTTTACGAGTAATATGTGTTTGCAGTCATGGGGCCGTAGTGCGTATGCTCGTGCTCTTATTGAGGTTTCGGCTGAAGATGCTCCTAAGGAAGAGTTGGTGATTGCTATTCCTCTTGGTAAGGATAAAGGTCATTCGTTAGCTACTATTCGCATTGAATATGAGTGGACACCTCCTAGGTGTTCTACTTGTTTAATTTTTGATCACACGGAAGAAAAATGTCCAAAGCGTCCTAAAGAAGTAACTACGACTGTGGTTACTAATGTTGAAGTTAATCATTCTAAGGATGTGGCTGATGATGGTTTTGAGGTTGTTAAAAAGAAGAGGAACAAGAAGAAAAAGCACCAAAAACAGGTAGATGGGGTGGTTTTGAATAAACCATCGCTTACTTTGCATTATCGTCGTGTAGATAGAGGTAATTCAACTAAACAATCTGGTTCATATGTTGCAAGTACTAGTAAGGAAGGTGGGAAATCTGCTGCTACAAGTACTCAATCTAAGAATGTTCGTTTAGAGAATTCCTTTAGCGCGCTTAATGATGATGAGGATAATGAATGGAAGGATAATACCACGTGGCAGCATTCTCAACAAGTTCTTGATGTGCTGAATGAGAGCGATAGTGAAGTGGATGAAGTGATCACTTTGGATGATCGTGGAGGCAATCTCAAGACCTTTTAATTATGTTTTGTTATTGTTTTTATTGTTTATGCACCTTCAAGTGGTTTTTCCCTATAGGTGCTATTGGTTATTTTGTAATAGGAAAGTAATCATATGGCATGTCATATGATGTAGTGGCTGTTCAAGTTGTGGCTTGAGGTTAATGTAGCATTGCAGCTACATTCCATTGTACTTATCGGTTTTTTGGGAATATATTTTTTACCGGGGTTTGGATTCCCCTTTACCCAAAAAAAAGTTGAGATCTTAATCGGGTAGGTGATTCCTAAAAGTTGAAAGGATGTTATTTAAGTAATGCATATAATTGACTTTGATAGTGCCATTTGGATGGTACTTGTTAGAAATTGGTAAGGAATTACCAGTTTTTGAGGTAAGTGATTGATGTGAATTAAGAAAATTCTAGATGATACATGTTAGTATGCTAGATTGTCCGATAAATGACTTTGAGTCATATTAGACCATAGGTGAATAATGTAGAAATAGTGATGGAGTTTGACTTATATTAAGTCCAAATAGTAAATTTTCCAAATGACAAGTCATTATTGTTGGACATTTTAGGTAAATTTGTGAAATGGAGTATTTTTCGTAGAATTTTGAGTAAAGTGGAGAATTTCCATAATGTGATGTGTTACTAATGACTCGGTGTCATTAGGAATAGTTGAAATTATGTGTTTAAGTTAAGTTGTTAGTTGTATGACTAAGACGTAATTGATTTTGCGATCATTGAATTAGTCTTGTGTATAGGTTTGATTGTTAGAAATTGACATCATGGCTATGATGTGGACATAGGATGTAGAAAAGTGGGTAAATGATTATAAGAGTTATAAGAATAGATTTCAGGAACGAAATCTAAATAAAGGGATGGATTTATAACACCCCAAAACCAGTTTTTAAGTATTAAATAACGAGAATGCCATTGGGTAAGTTTAACCATGACTTTTATAAGTTGAAGACCTTACGTGATTGGTTAGTCAAACCCAATAGTAAAACTATTAGTATTAATATTATGTAAATGGTTTTAGAAAATATGATGTGTCGCATTTATGAGGAGAAAGGACTTTAGGGACAAAGTTGCCAAGTGGCAAACTTCAACTAACAATACTAGACAATTCCTATACTCCAAAAATCTCAGGGGTGTATGGTGTGTTTATGGGTAACGAGCCAAGCATGAAGAGGAGGGAAACCATGGATAACTTGATGATTATTTAAGAAACAATTAAGGTCTCAATCACGTGTTAAGTTTATAGCAATCTTCTACATGTAAGTAATCTCTTATTGTGTTGAATGGGAGAATTTATGGGTTAGGGTTCATGAGACCAAATTAGGGGTTTTGAGTAATTGTGATTCTAAACCATATATTAAAGTGTTCATTAATACGGGTTAAGGTAATTGATGTTTAAGTGTAAGGTAATTCGGTATTTTCATCATATAATCAAGTTATGATCATATGATGATTAATAATGGAAATTGGGTAAGTTATGGGTAGACATTGCTTGGATTGAGGTAGTAACCTATTTATAATATGTTATGATATGTGAATGATCATGTACTTATGTATGTTGATTGATGAGTATTTAAGTGTATGGATGTAGAGACTTGAATATAAAGATTAAACTAGGCTTGTTAGGCTCTAGTTAAGGTGAGCTCTTGATATAGTCATGGGACTAATCAAGGTATGCGATTGATTTATGATTTAATATGTTGTGTTAGTATGCGTGGATGTGGTATGATGCTTGCATGCACTAATTGAGGGTTGGTGTAGAAGTAATCAAATGATGTGGATGAATGGTTAAGTGATTTAGTTATGATATGTATGTATGCATTTGATTATGTCGAGTATGATAACAAATTATCGTGGGTTACTTACTAAGAGAAAGCTTACCCCCTTTAATCGTTGATATTTTTGTAGGATCATGTAATGCAAGTAAGGCTTTAGTTAAGGCCTTGGATGGAAAGTAAGTGGATTGGAATATATTGATTATGCAAGTTTGCGTAAGTAGGATGCCAAGCTCAATCATGGTTGAACCCCAAAGGTCGAAGTAAATGTGTTTTCGGATGGTCTTTTAAAATGGTCAAGTGTGTATTTGTATCTTATAAACTTGTATGTGGCTTGGGTATAAGAGTTGTATGTAAAATGGGTCAAAATGGGTGTTTGGAAAGCCCCGTAAAGTATATGTCTATGGGTCATTTATACCACGAATAATTAAGAAAATAAACTTTTATGTTATGTTGATGATTTCTGGAAAGTCTTGTCAAGTATTGAGTTACGGAAGTCAAATTTTGGGTCAAAAAGGCATAACGGGTGATTTTGGGTGGTTTGGTTTCCCTTAGCCATCGGCTAGGACCCTTAGCCGCCGGCTAAGGATGATTCTGATGGCCTTTAGCCGCCGGCTAAGGGACCTGGTCTTCTGATTTTTGGTTATTCTTGTTTTCGTCGTAGAAACTATCGTACGGAGTTAGGAGGCGTGCCACCCACCGTTACGAAGGTATTCGAGTCTACTTTTATCTAAAAATACTTTCAAGAACTAAATAGTGATTGATTTTGGTCAGTTTATAAAAAAATGACAAAAGGTCATTTTCTTTTTTTGGTAAAGGGGACAACAACCCCGGTAAATTATATTATACCAAAAAAGTCAATAAAGTAGAATGGAATGTGACCGAGTGCCACATTAACCTCAAGCTAACCAGCTTGAACAACCCCTACTCATATGACATGCCATATGAGATCTAACTACCATTACATACCCAATTACACCAATAGGAAAGAACCATCTAATAGTACATAAGCAAAAAAACATGGTTACTTTAACATAGACACAGGTAACTCCCAATGACGCGAAAACAGAACCGCATCCTTAGACTTCTTGAAATGACAAGAAAGAAGCTTCAAACGAACGGAGGACATAATACAATCCACCACTTCCTGAACTGATCTCTTCGAGTGCTTGAACAGCCAAAAATTACGCTCTTGCCACACAAAATAAGCAGCAGCCGCAAGAGTAAGCTTCCCAATACAGCTCTTAAAGGACTTCCGCTTTGCAATAGGCATAAGGATTGAAACAATGGAGTCAAGAGAAGAACCTGAACCCATAAGACCTGCGAATTGCTTAATACGACTCCAAATCTGAAAAGAGAATGAGCAATCAAAGAATAAGTGCTCGTGAGAGTCCGGTTGTGTCTCACAAAGGGGACACACATTCATGAGACCAGCATCAACATCCCAAGAGCTCAAAGTGTCTTGCGTTTTCAATCTTTTCTTCATAATAAGCCACATATTAATAGCATGGAATGCAAGATGAAAACCACACCAAATCATACCACGGCACCTCAATATCTCTAGGCCGAATAGTGTCCCACACACGCTCGGGACATGCGTTTGAGCAAAGTTTTTAATTTTTGGTCAATTTTGGAGTCAAGAAAGGAGCGTTTCATCCTCGACTAGAAAATGATCGAAATAAGACAAGTGAGTGATTGAATCTACTGAGTGACTCGAAGTACGAACTTCAGTATCATCTAGGGAGAGCAAACATCATAGCGGATGCTTTGAGTGAGGAAGAAAGATTGAGACCCTTACGAGTACGACCATCAGAAAAACTAGTGAGAAAAGTTTGAAACCTCGCGTAAAGAATACTCGAGGTGAAGCAAGGAAACACGAGAAGGACATTCAGACCTTAACATGCTTTTAAAAGCTCAAGGTAACCCTTAATTTCTCAATGAACGCCCAGTAGTGTTGCAAGAATTGGTTTTAAGTAACCTTAAGATTGAGCCAATTCTTCAAAAACATTAAGCTTTTTAACAATTTATAACTTAATCTCAAGATAGTTCTTGTTTGATAAGTTGCAAGATTAAGTTAGACTCAAGTTGTTGCTTAGCTTAAGGTTTTGAGGAATTCGCTCAAGGACGTGAAAGGAATGAAGAATGTGAAATGGAATCTGACTTGTTAAATTTTGTGACTGATAGAGATGGGAAGTTAAGTGTTATATCATCACTTGTCTATCAAGGATGGGGTTATTATCTTGGATGCATTGGTGACTGTTAGAGATGGTTGCTACGGATGCATTTGTGATCTATTGATGGTCATTCAGATGCGTCATCATTTCCATGATATAGAAGTTAAGTTGGATTACCTGTTTGTTTCAATGTTTATGATTTATGTTCTAGGTTTTCCTTCTTAGTTAAGTCATAAGAGTGGCATGTCACAATTGTGAACGTTTGTTTGTGCATAGTTTGCCCATGTTACGGGCTGTGATGCTAGGACTTCAGCTACATCATCCATTGTACTTCAACGTTTTTTTTGGTGTAATATATTTTATCGGGGTATGAATTCCCTTTTACCCAAAAAAAAATATATATATATATATATATATATATATATATATATATATATTGCCGTTGCAAAAATAATAAAAGTGGTAAACTTAACGTAAATACTATTTTGACTTATTACAGTTAAACAAAAAAATATTAGGTGGTGATATAACTATATAAAATACATTGTTGTATTTATTTTAAATACATTACTCTTACACGACCTATAATATATTAGGTTGCATTATGGCTATTTGTGACGTCATTCTTTGTTGATTATTACCACGTTCGATACTTTCATTTGAGGTGAGTCTCATAGCCCCTATTTTCTTGTTTTAAACTCTTTTGGGAGAGAATACATGCTCGTTTACATACTTGTTTACATACTCGTTTTCATAACTCGTTTACATATTTGTTTACATACTCGTTTTCATAACTCGTTTACATACTTGTTTACATACTCGTTTTCATAACTCGTTTACATACTTGTTACATACTCACTTACAAACTTTTTTACTTACTCTTTGATATGTCGTTGTGTGGTGTATAGTTTTATGATTCATGTTTTAAATTTCTATTTTTCTGACTTAATAAAAAACAACACTTTAACAGGCAGTGTACCCGGTCGGTGGTAGATTCGTGGTAAGTAGGGTGTCGAACACTTGAAGCAAGGTTAAATCTCTTAATTTATTAATATTTTGGTTATCTAATCTAAGTTAATTCTAATCTAAGTCAAACCTATGCTAATCCTATGTTAGTTCTAATTCTAATTCTAACAGGTAAAAGGGGGGTTTCAGCCTGAGAGACTGGCATGGGTTTGGTGGTGACTACAATCAATTCAAGACACTTTAACCCACACAAGTAAATCAATAGAAGATAAAAGAGCGGTCAAGCCTTATAATAGAAAGTTGTATTAGCTATCATTAATCCGATCAGAAGTTGGTTTGTTTATTCAGTGCAATGATTACTTATCTCGATGAGGCATATTATTCTTAGACTTAGGCGGGACTTCATCCTAAGACCTAGACACATTAATTATGTCATAATTAAAGCATCCGCATAAAGCATCCTTATTTGCTGATTATAATCTATCTTAGGAATTAAAGCAATGTTGATCTTGTTAAACCCTAGCTCATAGAGACTTTACCCACTTACTGCTTAATGGCAATTTATACTCTAGCAGTCCACTTGTCCAACTATCCAATGGAATTAGAACGTTATTTGTTGAATTATCTATGTTCACCTGCTAGTCAACTTGTTTAATAAACCAAAGGCAATATCTGCTAACTAGTTAAGCCAAAAGTGTATCCTTAGCACGAATTTAGAAGGACAATATTTGTGATCCTATGATTCTAGATGTATAAATCACTATATGGAGAGCTATCCCGACATCTAGATTACTTGGTCCGTATCACTAGATCCAGTTGAATGATAGGTCGCATACAAAACACGTAAACACGTATAAATTGATAAACATAAACAAGCATACAACGATAAATTAAGAAATCGAGATATAAACAAAACCAAACATTTATATCTTCATAATAATGGCTAATACTCGAAGGTATTAGCCTTCAAACATCATAATTAATACAAGAGTAATGGCTTAGACAAGGTAAACTAACCGAGTGAGCGAATGATACCAAAAACTAAATGATTACAAAAGTATAAAAAATTACACGTTGTCTCCTATGGATTGGAATGCGTTGCAAAACCTCTTCTGCTCTTTTTCTTATTTGAAAATCGACTTTTGTGGTTTAGGTATCGAGAATATGATTTAGCACACTTAAAACTCATTTTTGAGTTTTGTATTTATAGGGTCTGGAGTCAGTGTCGATACGGCGTATCCAATGTATTGGATACGGCATATTGGGGTTTCTTAGAGCAGGGACCACGTTTGATATCTTCCAGAATATTCACATACTATAACTCCAATACAACGTATTGGTCTTCTCTGGATACGGCGTATTGATCATACTTCCTTTGTGGTATTTAGTGCGTGCAGGCACGGATACGCCGTATCTTCCTTGATGGATACGGTATATTGGTTGTCAAAACAGTAATCTTCAAAATATCTTCGTTTAAGCTCCAAAATGCGCGCCTTTTGCTAATACTCACCAAGTACTTCGTAATTACTGCAATTCTCAAATACAAACGATTAAGTGACAATTCTTTACAATAATTATACAAAATGGGTTAGTTACATGGGATAAATGATGTTATAAAATAGACGTTATTTGATGTCATCAAATATCCCCCCACTTGAATCCTACTTGTCCTCAAGTAGCCTTTAGAAGTCTATAAAAATGTATCGCTAAGGATATTTTCCGTTAAAGCATTTTTTTGATCTATTACAAGTACATAACCAAACACCTCACGAAGTAGGAAGATGAAAACACTCAAATCACTCAACTAATCTATGTGGTAACATGTAACTAATTCGCTCAATCGCTCGGTCGTGATGAGTATTCTATCATAAGCTTGGCAAGGATACACATCTCCACCGCTAAAGCTAAGGAGTAACAAGTTTATAAAGGTAAATATGGGTTTGTATGATAAGGCTTAGGGTTGATTACTCTAACTAATATTTATCGATACCAATATTCCAGGAGGGCGACAAAGACCATACATACATACCCGTAACGACGGGATAGACACATGTGACTGCTTACTCCCACCTCGAATAAGATAAAGAGTAGGACTAGTAGAGTAATATATGGTATGGACCTTCTAACTTTCACCAATAGTAATAAACCAACAAGGCAGTTAAGACATGCATACATGGCCGTAACGACAGAATAGACATGCACGCTCGATTACATCCTCATTTGCGTAAAACCCATGGTTGATGATTAGGAAAGGGAGTTAAATTGTTGTTAAATAAAAATTACGAAACAAATAGATTAAGTCTAAAATACAAGTTGCTAGACACTTTTTCCCGACCGTTACCATGATAAAGACACAACTATTTACAACGTCTTGATCATAGATCAAAAACAACAACCTAAGTTGGCGTTCCCGTAACGGTCAACTTCCCAATCATCCCATACTTTACATACTTTACAAGGCAAGTGGCGATATCTTCCACTTTATACAATACTCTACATCGTCGATTTGTATCAACGAATAATCGATCCTTCGTGTAATTCCTTCGGTAGTTGCGAAACGATTATCTTCAAACTTTCCTTCTCTTTTTTGTTGCGATTTTTCTAATTTTTTCGATTTTTTTTGCTAACACTATACTACGAAACTCGGTGTAATTTCACCATCTTCACGATCATAATAATTCCGGATAATTCCTTCGGTAATTCTTCATTCTTTGGACGTACCATTAATTGCGATGGTAGTAAAAATACATGAGTTTTGACTATAATATACATTCCCATTTGCGATGTGCAAATTCTTTCAACCGTACCAAAATTGACACAAGACTCGGGAAATACAAACTTTACACTTTAAGCAACTAGCAACTGTAAAATAAACTTAATCTAACAGGGTAGGCTAAGGTGTAAAGGTGTAACGAAACAAATAATTGGTGTATTTCCTAAAGGATTGGCTCTACGGGTTGTTCTAGGGGTATCTTACTCTTAAAGTGAGAGTAAACAAAGGGTTTATACGGGGGTTAACTAACTAGTGTAGTTAGTTAATAAGCAACATGTAAAGGCGTTTTGGGTGTAATCCTAAAAATTTACCAATTTAAACAAGTTACTCCATCTAAATCCATAGTACTCATCACTACGGTCTCGAGTGATATACCAAGCTTTAACACCCCCAATTTAATACGCAGCGGGACAAATAATTGGGTGTTAATTCATAGCACAAAATCATAAGTAAATAAAGAATGACTCGAAAGAGACGTTTAAAGCATTGTTCCATTCAAGAAAATTAAGAGTACCAAAGCATTGCCCTACAGGAACGTTACCAAATCCAAGTTACAAGTTTTTAAAACCACAACCATAATTAAATATATTTTTGAGGAATGGAACTTAAAAATGATTTAACAAAATAAATTTGCGCAAACTCCTCCTCGTGTGCTCCAAGTCTTTAACCTTGATTACCTGAGATAAAACATGCTAAAAAGTCAACAAAAACATTGAGTGAATCCATAGAGTTTATATGAATATAAAAAGATTAGAACACAAGTTTTATAATCATCGAGTAACTTGTTGTACACCAAGTTATTAGCTACTAATGTAATGAGCTCGTGACACCGACACATTTAGACTGCAAATAGTGCATAATAATAATAATCAACATTTACCCCTGTTAGTTTGGTACATTGCCACGTACTTACTAAAATCTCAATACAATATGTTCGTACATTGGGTGTTCCCGCAATGGATGCATCCCCAAACACCGAACCGGGTTGTCAAGCCCATATATCTATTAATTGTATTAGCGTCTGCCCATCATAAGAAATTAACAATTCACGATTAGGGTCTTTTGGCAATAGGTACTCATGCATTTAATCAATTTATCGGGTCCAGCATACCAAAAAGCTACTTGTGTTCAATTTATAAAACTAGCATGTATCTCCCTCGTGGGGTTGAATAAAACATTTAAATTTGTAAAGGCGATGTTATGAACTCATTGTATATAGAAGATGATCGAGCAAGAAATCAACTAAGAGAAGAAGCACCATCGATTTAGCCGCGACCTAAAAGACGTGACGCGACTTAGTATTATAAGGAAAATAGATACATAGAAATAATTTACATGATCATGAGATATATTTCCAAGATATGCACGGCATTGGACAATGACCTAACCAAAGTATTCTCATCCCTAAATTGATGTACAAACTGAGTTTATATCTAATTAAACACCTACTAAGTTTCGCTTATTAACTCTTGTTTTACTAATGTGTATCTATACTTTTTATATTTCAAGAAAAGACGTAAAAATCCAGATTCTGGATTTAACCTGACTTAATGGATCCATAACTCCTAATCCATAAATGCTATGAATACGAGGCTTTCGCCCCTGGAAATACCTTTGAGTCTAGTTTCCATAATGTAAGGCCTCATCATCTAATTAGTTTTCAATCAATAGAAAATGACATTTTAGTACTTTACTACCCAACCAGAAATTTTACAAACTAAAACCCCCTTACAGAAATCCTAAACCGTTATAGCTATTGAGGTGAATCCACTTGTAGATGTTAGGTATATGAGTCTACTACTAGAATCAATTTTCCTTTCACACATTTAAGAGAATTAACCTGGAGTTTAACTTGTTTTCCAAATGGTGTTCCAGAATCGACTAGTTTCCGTAAAACGGCCATAAATCCATCATCCGGAATCGATACAAAACCATACAATTCGCCACATGAATCTTAGAACTATATCTTTTCAACCATGTAATTTAATGATAGGCTCCAGGCCAAAAACTTTTAGAAAAAGCCACGTTTACCTACTGATCTAAAACTGCCCTTAAATTCTACCTCTAAACCAATCCAAAACTCATTCAAATCACTAATTAACCCAATGAAATGCTAATACATACCTTATAAACATATTCCATAATCATCAAACATCATACACATGATCAAACAAAGATCAAACATGCTAAGAGCATTCATGCTCATAAAAATCAAAATCAAACACATGCACTTAACATAGGATTAGATCAAAATAAAAGAGTTTGAAAATCACTTACAAACATAATGGAGAGGAAAGGAGATGATCAAACACAAACCCTATGTGGGTTGTGTTCTATCCGTGGTACACAAACACCCCTTAATAGCAAACCCTAACTTTTGAAACCTTCAAGCTTGATTACAATAACTTCCAAACTATCCCTTATAACTCTTATAGCCTTCAATCAAATCAAAACCCTAAAAACTAAAACTCTTTCAAAATCAAGAACTCATAAACTCCATGCATGGTGGTTTTTATTGCTGGAAGATGATTAAGGTTGAGTTTATATGTGTTTTGGAGTAAAAAGGGTGTGATTTAATGGAGATTTAATGGTGTTGATGGTGGTTTTTGGGTTCCCTGCGTCGAACGGAAGAGAAAAAGAAGGGGAATACCGATGGTCTGTATTTTTTTTATCGTTGTGTTGTGTGTGAGTTTTAAGGGATAAAATAAATGGTATAAGGACTCTATTTATAGGGAAGTTTATAAAAGGCTAGTAAATCTTGTATTTTTTTCCAAAAAAAAATCATAGGGTGCGTTTGATTTACTTAATAACCGGCCCTCCCTATAAGGGTGGGCTTGGTTGGGTATTTTGTTTGGTAAATTTTTGTATTACATGATTTCTCGGCCCATTAACTAATCTAGCTCGTTATTTTTTTTTAAAACAAAATTTTCGACGCGGTTTCGGCCAAACACGAATAAAAGATGAAAAGTAATTAAAATAAATTAAATAAACTCTCATGGCTATAATATGACATTCGTTGATTTCTCGATCGATAAAACGGATAAACTTCAATCGTAGGATTCGCGAGAGTTTTAAAGTTGACGATTTTATTAAAAATCGACTACTGTAATAAAAATGAATTCTTTAAAATTTAGGGAATAATTATAAGTTCGGAATAAGTAGTGACCTTAAATACGGGGTTTTATATCCTCCCCTCCTTACAGGAGCGCCGTCCTGGTGCTCTATTCCTTATACTCGCCTTCTTTATATTCAAGAAAAGATGCGGATACTTGTTCTTGAAGAAATCTTCTCGTTCCCATGTGAACTCTGGGCCTCGTCGCGAGTTTCAACGAACCTTAACGATGGCAATTCTGCTTTGCTTGAGTTTCTTTACTTCACGATCCATAATTTCAACCGGTTCAGCTATAAAGTGCAATTTGTCATCAAGCTGAATTTCTTCAAGCAGGATAATCAGATTTTCGTCCGCTAAGCATCTCTTAAGATTGGAAACGTGAAAGGTATTATGAATTCCATGGAGTTTATCGGGTAACTCCAACTTATACGCTACGGGACCAACTTTATCAATAATCTTGAATGGCCCAACATACCGTGGACTCAACTTACCGTATTTACCAAATCGAATCACACCTTTCCACGGCGATACCTTTAACATAACCATGTCTCCTACACTAAATTCTAATGGTTTACGCCTAACATCCGCATAACTCTTTTGACGACTAGGAGCAGTCAGTAGGCAGTTCTTGATTTGTATAATCTTTTCTGTCGTTTCTCGAATCAACTCTGGCCCTCTAAGTTGGCTATCTCTAACCTCACTCCAACAAATAGGCGATCTACACTTCCGCCTATAAAGTGCTTCGAATGGTGCATCCTTGATGCTCGCATGATAACTATTATTATAGGAAAACTCGACTAGAGGCAAATGTTAATCCCAACTACTACCAAAGTCAATTACACATGCTCGAAACATATCTTCCAAGGTCTAAATTCTTCTCTCACTATGACCATCCGTCTCTGGGTGGTAAGCAGTGCTCATATTCACATCGGTTCCCAAGGCCTTTTGAAGTGATCTCCAGAATCCTGATGCAAATTGGATATCTCTATCCGATATGATAGATACAGGCACCCCATGTCTACAAACGATTTCCTTTAAGTATAGTTGGGTTAATTTCTCCATAATATCGGTCTTCTTCATTAGCATGAAGTGAGCCAAATTAGTTAACCGATCGACGATGACCCAGATCGAGTCATAACCACTTGAGGTTCTCGGGAGACCCGTAACGAAATCCATGGTTATCTTTTGCCATTTCCATTCAGGTATTTCGGGTTGTTGAAGGAGTCCTGATGGTTTTTGATGCTCAGCCTTCACTTTGGCGCATGTCAGGCATTTACTAACATAGGTGGCAATATCAGCCTTCATGTTCGGCCACCAATAAAGCTTCTTCAAATCCTGATACATCTTATCAGAACCAGGGTGAATTGAATACTTCGACTTATGCAACTCGTGCATAATCAAATCCCGTAATCCACCAAACAAAGGCAACCATATCCGCTTATTAAAGTATCGAATTTCATCGAAGCAAATTTCGAATATTGGCTTGATCTGCCTTCCTAAATTCTCCGATTTCACCATTTCCTCCTTCATCGCTTCATTTTGAGCCCGTAGTATTCTCTTAGATAAGTCGGGGTAAACCGTCATAACCAAAGCTATAACCTTCAGTGGTTTTCTCTTTCCTTCCGGCTCAAAGCATCAGCCACTACATTGGCTTTACCAGGATGGTAACGAATCTCACAGTCATAATCGCTCAAGAGTTCAATCCATCGATGCTGCCTCATATTGAGCTCTTTTTGGTCCAAAATGTATTGTAGACTTTTATGGTCTGTGTACACAACACACTTTGTCTCGTATAGGTGATGTCTCCAAAGTCAAAGAGAAAAAACCACATCACCCAATTCTAAATTATGGGTCATATAGTTTTCTTCATGCTTCTTTAATTGTCGTGAGGCATATGCGATCACCTTCTCTCTTTGCATCAGAACTGCTCCAAAACCTTTAATCGATGCATCGCAATATACAACAAAATCTTTCGTCCCTTCAGGCAATGCTAAAATAGGTGCACTACACAGTTTTTGCTTTAACATTTGGAATGCCTCTTCTTCTTCTTCACCTTATTTGAACTTCTTGTTCTTCTGCGTTAGCTTGGTAAGTGGTTTTGAAATCAAAGAAAATCCCTCAATAAACCTTTGATAGTACCCAACTAAACCCAAAAATTGTCTTACTTCGGTTAGTGTTGTAGGCGCGGCCTAATTTTTAAGGGATCAACGTGAACGCCTTTGCTATCGATCACGTGGCCAAGAAATTACACAGAATCCAACCAGAAGTCGCACTTTGAGAACTTGGCGTATAATTGTTCTTTCTTGAGTAACCCTAAAATAATCTTCAAGTGTTCTTCATGCTCCTCTTTGCTCTTGGAGTATATAAGTATGTCATCGATAAACACAATCACAAATTTGTCAAGGTACGGCTTGCACACTCGATTCATCAAATCCATGAATACCGCATGAGCATTGGTTAATCCAAACGACATCACATAGAATTCATAATGACCATACCGGGTTTGGAATAATTCCATAATGTGACCAAATGACCGTGTAATATTTGGAATGGCCGAATGAATCCGGAAATAGCCCCCCTCTTCCACCTCCTTATGCGAAGCTAATGATAACCTGATAGCAGATCGATTTTCGAGTACACGCACGAGCCTTAAAGTTGATCAAATAGATCATTAATTCTTGGAAGTGGATGTCGGTTCTTGACAGTCAACTTGTTCAGCTCACGATAATCAATACACATTCGGAAAGTTCCATCCTTCTTCTTAACAAACAATACAGGAGCTCCCAGGGCGAAGAGCTCGGGCAAATGAATCATTTCTCTGACAGCTTCTTTAGTTGATCAGACAACTCCTTCATCTCTGACGGCGCCAAACGGTAAGGTGCGCGTGCGATAGGCGCGGCTCCAAGCACAAGTTCTATTCTAAATTCAACTTGTCGAGGTGGTGGAAGTCTTGGCAGATCGTCAAGAAACGCCTCTGGGAAGTCACGAATCACAGGCACATCTTCCAGCCGTCTCTCCGTCGATTCTTTCTCCGTTACTTAGGCCAAGAACAACTAACATCCCCTTTCTATATATTTTCTTGCCTTTATACAGGATATCACCTTCAATCGAGACACGCCACTATTTCCCTTTACTACCAACACCTCATTCTTAACCGGTATGTACACCTCTTTCTTACCACAAACAATAACAACATCACGCTCGACTAACCAATCCATTCCGATAACAATATCAAAGGTACCAAGTTCTATGGGCTTAAGGTCGATTTTAAACAAATGATTAACTAGATTTAAGGTGCAAGCTCTTAAAACTGTATTTGTACTAACTATCTTCCATCAGCCAATTCAACCTCATAACTAGTATTTAGTCTCACCTTCTTAATATCAATCAAGTGACTAAAGCTAGTACTTACAAAACTCTTATTTGAACCAGAATCAAATAATACACTAGTATAACAGTTGTTAATTAGGAACGTACCCGTAACAACATTCGGTCCTTGACCCTTCTCGGCTTCCCTGATTTTGTAGGCTCGACCGGTAGCATTACCTCCTGTCTGATTTGCTAGATGTGGACACTGATTTTGATTATGGTTTTTGTCTCTGCACTCATAACAAGCTCGAATTGGTTGTGTGTTCGCGCCAGTAGCCACAATCCTTTTTCTGCAATCATTGGTCCTATGACCCCTCTTTCAACACCCGTTGAATTTGGCAGGCATTGTCTAAAGTGACACAATCCACAACGGTTACAGTTTGGAGCTGGTCCTCCCTGATCATCACCGTCATTCTGGGTAGTCGTCATAGCCCTTGCACTGCCTTTCCTTCTGTTATTATATTGGTTGTGATGGTTGTTTTCACCGTAGTTGTCTCGGTTGTTATTGCGGTAGTTGTTGTTGCGATTGTTATTACTACCACCAGCTTGGTTGTTGTTGCTTTCCCACTTTCTTTTATTGCTCTCAGCAATTCTCTCAGCCTTATCTTGAATTTTCTACTCCATTAATGTATGAGCCATATGAAAAACATCATTAAGTATCACAGGCCTAGAGGAAGTTGTTTCCCCCTTGATGTTCTCAGGCAAACCTTTAATGTAAAGCTCGACTTTCTTCTTTTCAGTTGGGACTACTTCAGGACATAATAGTGCCAACTCATTAAACCGCTGAGTGTAAGCAGCGATATTAGTATCCCTCAACTTTAAGCTTCTCAACTCATTCTCCAACCTCTGAATTTCTTCACTGGGACAGAATTCTTCCAGCATTATCTTTTTCATATCATCCTATGATTTCCCGTTAACAACAGCGAGTCCCAATGTAGCAACTTGGGTATTCCACCATGTCAAGGCTCGACCTTGAAGGGTGGCAGCGGCAAACTTCACCTTACTCCTTTCAGCACAGTCACTAATCCCAAATACGCTTTCAGTTTTCTTAAACCAATGACCCAATTCAACGGCACCTTCATTACCATGAAATTGGGTAGGACCATATTTCATGAAACCAGCAAATGTACATTCTCGAACAGGTGGTGCCCCACCTTGGCCACCATTACCACCTGATCCTCTAGCAACATTTAGATTGTTTCTAGTAGCATGATCAGCAGCTAATGCCTCAGCCACCTTGTCAGCAACTAGCTTTGAGATTGCAACAGCAGACATTCCCTTAGGAGGCATGATTCTATCAAACACAAAGACAATTGGTAAGTATTCATGCAATGGTATAACTACAACATGTACAAATATCTTGATCACAACATGAATTAGTAATCAAATCATACAAGGAGTCGCACACATTTAGTAAAGATCAAAAGTAGTTGTTAGTCATTCATCAAAAGATTCAATACATGGTTTTATTGTTTACAAAATATAACACATGTCATTACAATCATGAATACTAATTCTACTAACCGACATACCAGTTTAGTGATTACTACGACAAAATAAAGAAACTACAAATGATACTAAGCTACTACGGGTCACGTGGGGATCCACGTGGCTCAGAGGGCTGTGAGTCCCTGGGTGCAGTGGTGTCATCATTGTCATCCTCTCAAGCGGCAATAGCAGCATCCCTAACCATGACATAAGGGTCATTCGAACATGGTGCAGAAGCAGGGTGAATAGGAGGCTCCTCCTAAAATTGCAACTCCGCGTGTATTCTTCCCTTAACCTAAGCCTCCCAATGGCTCAAATGCTCAGCTCGGCAACTCTGCTCCTTAAACTCATTAAATTTCCTACTCAGGCCCTCTACGAACTTCATCATTTTGGAGTGGTCAGATCTATTCTCTCTTACCGCCATATCTAGGGTTGAAATGTCATACTCATGGCGGTTCATACGAAATTCATCCTCCTTGAACTTCTTTGCCATTCTTTTCTCAGTCTTGTACCTATCGAACATTTGCTTATCCAACCTTGTCACCCCTCTATGAACACTTTCCAAATTACACCCCATCAGACCAGGTGCATAAACCTAGCCGTTACCTGCAAGAAGAGTTCCAGTAGATAAACTCTCTCCAACATGATAATTACCACCGAACTAAATAACAGGAGGTACTGGCTCATCATTAACATCAGCAATAGTAACCACATGTGGTGCAAACTCGGTCTCCTTGTCAGATGTAGGAGGTGGTCAGTTAAGAGGATCGACCTCCTTATATGCATTAATAAGCTTGGCATCATCCTCATCATTATTCCCACCATTGTTCCCATCATTCTCATCCATCTCCATCTCCTCATCATCATCATCAACTACCTCATCTTCTTCTAACTCCTCATCATCATCCTTAATCAACCACCCATTCATATTTCCTTCGGGTTATGGGTTCATATGAAGTGTAAACCAATCCATATTGTTTGGTTCAGGAACAACTTGCTCAATTCGTTCTTCTTTCGGGTCTTCATCTGGGTCCTCTTCTTCGTCTTCTTCCATGTCATCATCATCAACATACCCCTCGGGTTGAGCGGGTGCATGGTAGAGAATAATAGGAGCAGGTTCCGGTTGAACCGACTCGTCTTCTGGCAAATCTGCAACGTGGTCAGGAGGAGGTAAATTCGCTATGATAATCTGCTATCACGCGAAATAAATATACATAAGGTCACTATATACATAAAATTTATGCAATATACGGATGAATACGAATGCATTAAAATGAGTATGATGATTTAATTATGATTTATTTAAACATGTAAATAAATGTAAAAGCTTTAATATAAGCTTAATAATCCATATAAATCTCGATATGTATCATAGTATTTATTTAATAAATACTTAACAATAATGCACCCGAAGCATGCATAAGTACTAAAATAGGAATCACAAGTAAGACTTAAGCGGGAAACCACGAGGAACCTTTACGCATGAATTAAGAAAATAAAGTTATAGTTTAGGTTTTTGAAAAATGACCTAGTTCTTTATAACTTATGGCTCTTGATACCAATCTTTAACACCCCCAATTTAATACGCAGCGGGACTAATAATTGGGTGTTAATTCATAGCACAAAATCATAAATAAATAAAGAATGACTCAAAAGAGACGTTTAAAGCATTGTTCCATTCAAGAAAATTCAGAGTACTAAAGCATTGTCCTACAGGAACGTTACCAAATCCAAGTTATAAGTTTTTAAAACCACAACCATAATTAAATGTATTTTTGAGGAATGGAACTTAAAAACGATTTAACAAAATAAATTCGTGCAAGCTCCTACTCGTGTGCTCCAAGTCCTTAACCTTGATTACCTGAGATAAAACATGCTAAAAAGTCAACGAAAACGTTGAGTGAGTCCATAGAGTTTATATGAATATAAAAAGAATAGAACACAAGTTTTATAATCATCGAGTAACTTGTTGTACACAAAGTTATTAGCTCCTAATGCGATGAGCTCGTGACACCGACACATTTAGACTGCAAATAGTTCATAATAATAATAATAATAATAATAATAATAATAATAATAATAATAATCAATATTTGCCCTCGTTAATTTGGTACATTGCCACGTACTTACCGAAATCTCAATAGAATATGTCCGTACATTAGGTGTTCCCGCAGTGGATGCATCCCCAAACACCGAACCGAGTTGTCAGCCCATAGATCTATTAATTGGATTAGCGTCTACCCATCATAATCAATTAATGGTTCACGATTGGGGTCTTTTGGCAATAGGTACTCATGCATTTAATCAATTTATCGGGTCCAGCATACCGAAAAGCTAATTGTGTTCAATTTATAAAACTAGCATGTATCTCCTTCGCGAGGTTTAATAAAACATTTAAATTTATAAAAGCGAAGCTATGAACTCACCGTATATAGAAGATGATCGAGCAAGAAATCAACTAAGATAAGAAGCACCAATGATTTAGCCGCGACCTAAAAGACGTGACGCGACTTAGTATTATAAGGAAAATAGATACATAGAAATAATTTACATGATCATAAGATATATTTCCAAGATATGCACGGCATTTCACAATGACCTAACCAAAGTATTCTCATCCCTAAATTGATGTACAACCTGAGTTTATATCTAATTAAACACCTACTAAGTTTTGCTTATTAACTCTTGTTTTACTAATGTGTATCTATACCTTTTATATTTCAAGAAAAGACGTAAAAATCCAGATTTTGGATTTAACCCGACTTAATGGATCCATAACTCCTAATCCGTAAAGGCTATGAATACGAGGCTTTCGCCCCTGGAAATACCATTGAGTCTAGTTTCCAGAATGTAAGGCCTCATCATCTAATTAGTTTTCAATCTATAGGAAATGACATTTTAGTACTTGACTACCCAACCAGAAATTTTACAAACTAAAACCCCCTTACAGAAACGGCCATAAATCCTAAACCGTGATAGCTATTTAAGTGAATTCACTTGGAGATGTTAGGTATATGAGTCTAATACTGGAATCAATTTTCCTTTCCTATATTTAAGCACATTAACCTGGAGTTTAACTTGTTTTCCAAACGATGTTCTAGAATCGACTAGTTTCTGTAAAACGGCCATAAATCCATCATCCGGAATCGATACAAAACCATCTAATTCGCCACATGAATCTTAGAACTATATCTATTCAACCATGTAATTTAATGATAGGCTATAGGCCAAAAACTTTTAGAAAAAGACACGTTTACCTACGGATCTAAAACTGCCCTTAAATTCTACCTCTAAACCAATCCAAAACTCATTCAAATCACTAATTAACCTAATGAAATGCCAATTCATACCTTATAAACATATTCCATAATCATCAAACTTCATGCACATGATCAAACAAAGATCAAACACACTAAGAGCATGCATGCTCATAAAAATCAAAATCAAACACATGCACTTAACATAGGATTATATCAAAATAAAAGAGTTTGAAAATCACTTACAACCACAATAGAGAGGAAAGGAGATGATCAAACACAAACCCTATGTGGGTAGTGTTCTAGCCGTGGCACACAAACACCCTTTAATAGCAAACCTTAACTTTTGAAGCCTTCAAGCTTGATTACAATCACTTCCAAACTATCCTTTATAACTCTTATAGCCTTCAATCAAATCAAAACCCTAAAAACTAAAAATCTTTCAAAATCAAGAACTCATAAACTCCATGCATGGTGGTTTTTATTGTTAGCAGATGATTAAGGTTGAGTTTATATGTGTTTTGGAGTAAAAAGGGTGTGATTTAATGGAGATTTTATGGTGTTGATGGTGGTTTTTGGGTTCCCTACGTCGAACAGAAGAGAGAAAGAAAGGGAATACCGATGGTTTTTACTTTTTTGATCGTTGTGTTGTGTGTGCGTTTTAAGGGAGAAATTAAATGGTATAAGGACTCTATTTATAGGGAAGTTTATAAAAGGCTAGTAAATCTTGTATTTTTTTTGAAAAAAATTATAAGGTGCGTTTGATTTACTTAATAACTAGCCCTCCCTATAAGGGTGGGCTTGGTTGGGTATTTTGTTTGGTAAATTTTTGTATTACATGATTTCTCGGCCCATTAACTAATCTAGCTTGTTATTTGTTTGAAAACAAAATTTTCGACGCGGTTTCGGCCAAACACAAATAAAAGATGAAAAATAATTAAAATAAATTAAATAAGCCCTCATGGCTATAATATGACATTCGTTGATTTCTTGATCGATAAAATGGATAAACTTCAATCGTAGGATTCACAAGAGTTTTAAAGTTGACGATTTTAATAAAAACCGACTAAAGTAATAAAAATGAATTCTTTAAAATTTAGGGAAAAATTATAAGTTTAGATTAAGTAGTGACCTTAAATACGGGATTTTACACAAGCCAAGTTCTAAAGTCTACAACATCACCGGCACACTCATATTTTATGGAATTTAGGTAAACATTTAGAAACGGATAGGTTAAATCCTTACTATATCTAACAAGGGTTATTGTGTGCGGGTTATGTATCAAGTAATTTCACAAAAGTATGCTTAAAAAATTAAATTTGAGCTTAATTTAAGCATTTTAGTGTGAAAAATAGGACAAGTAAACATTCTAATTCCATCCCTCCACTTGAATTCTACAACGTCCTCGTTGTATAGATAAAACATTAAATACGGGAATTAAAAAGAATTAGAATGAGAAACTCACCTGATATTTGCTCGGTAGATTCTCCATGTTGAGTTTATTAGCAAGTATTCATGTGTTGAACAGCCGCCTCGAAGTTTTAAGACTCCAACACTTCAAGATCTCCAGATTTGTAAATTCTCCACTAATATTCGTCTTTCACGAGGTCCTTCAGTAATGGTGGGATCTTGTTGCATTGCTTATTAGTGTGGTGTTTAAACCTCGGATGTGATCGTACCATTTGGTAAGTTACTTCATTATTACCATTGTAAATTGTAATCATCCCTTTGAACCATCTTGTTTTAATTCCAACTTCTCTTAAAAATGGTTCACCAAAAATAACATCGCCCATTCCTTCATTACGATAAGCATCCATATTTTCTAAAACTGCATCCGTCATAACAAAAAAGGTTCCAACAAAAATAGGCGCATTCATCAAAGCTCCTATAACATTATTCCCTTTGTACATCATCTTATCTTTCATTATAGAATTATGAAACTTTTTGGACATCACATTGACATACAATAATGGGAAGAAGTTAGCGTGCGTAAATTCAAACCCTAACATGCATGAAAACTTTAAGTTATGAGTACAATCTATATGGATCTTCTTATCATAGTCGCAATAACTAGGGTAATCACTAATTCTAGTATCAAGTTCATCATCCCTAGTTTTAAATTCCTCAATTACCCCACCTTCCTCAATGGTGGGCATTAAATCATCACCTTGATTTCTCCTAAGCTCAAATGGTTCATTTAGATTATTTAATTCAATGTAATCCTCAAAGAAAGGGTCTAATGATCTATTTAACACCAAAGTCTCTCCTATTAGCCTAGCTTCTAAATCAAGTTCCATTCTTTCTCTCAAACTTAGCATGCAGACCCTCTTAATTAAACTGCTAGCAGGTTTAACACATGTAAAAATAATCCTTTCTTCCCCAACCCTTAAAGTAATCTTTCTTTTATAAACATCAATCTTAGCACGGGCGTTAGGCAAAAATGGTTTTTCGAGGATGAAGGGCACTTTGATATCCTCGGTCATATCTAGAATTATAATGTCTACTGGGAAAAAAATTACCAATACCTACTAGCACGTTTTTAGTTATTCCTATTGGATATTTCACTGTCCTGTCTGTTAATTTAACTATCAACTTAGTGTAGCTAATTCGCCTAATCATAAGTTAAGGTAGGTCGAGAGAGGCATAACATTAACGTTAGCTCTTAAGTCAACAAGGATATTATCAAAGCAAACATTATTAATAAAGCAAGGTAAAGTGAAACTCCCTGGGTCTTTCTCCTTTCTGGGTATGGAATTATTGATATGTGAAGCTTCAGAGTAAGCTTCTGAGAATTATGGTCCATATGATCCCTTCTTTTCTTCACAGTAGTAGCCATTCAAACGACTTAGAAATGGAATCGTCGTTTCTCTTGTCTCGTACATCAGTGTACGGTTATGTCCAATGGATACGGTGTATTGGGAGGATCCAATACGGCGTATCGGGCATGAATCAGCTTCAATAGTAGTCAAAATCAACTTGATTGATGTCTCGGGTCTGCTTAAGTAGAGCTAGGTAGACTTCCAAATCCTCTTTCCTGTAGTACCTTACTCATTTGCCCGATTTGAATTTCTAAAGTTTTAATCGATGCTCCTTGGTTTCGAATGTCAGCATCCGTTGAAGCTCGGATTCTCTTAATCAAATTGGAGTTTTCTTTGTGTCTCTTTGCTGATTCACTCATAAACTTGTTCAGGGTATCTTTCATAGATTGCCTTTGTTCTTGGTACAAAGGATTTGCATTTTTTACTTTGATAGAATCCTGGAGCTGCTGCTCTATATCCCCTTCCTTGAAAAGGTCCACCAAATTGCATTAAGCTTCTTTAATGGTTTTCCCTTCTTCTTTGAGTCGGAAATCTTTGGTGTAACGGGATCCTTTGTATTGTTCACATTTAACATAGACTTTTTCATTCACTTTCTTGATCTCTCTTCCAAGATTATTGAGTTGTGCTTGTATAGCTACTAATCCGTCAGAAGTTTTAGTACTTCTTGACCTAGATGTTCCATTGTGCCATTTTTGAGAGTATTCAGCCATTTCTTGGATGGCTACCTTTGCATCAACAGCAGTCTTAGATGGTATTGCACCTCTTGAATCAAGAATTTGTCGAGTAGTAATTCCCAATCCAGTATAGAACAAGATTACCTCCTGCATCTCCGTCAAGTAGTATTGATGACACTTCATCGAGAGTTCTTTAAATCGCTCCAATGCTTGGTAAAGGTTTTCATCTTGTTCTTGCTAAAAGTTGTTGATTTCCTCCATTTTCTTTGCAGTTCGAGCAGGTGGGCAATATTTTTTCAAAAATTTTATTT
This sequence comes from Tanacetum coccineum, assembly GCA_026074375.1. Taxonomy (NCBI): domain Eukaryota; kingdom Viridiplantae; phylum Streptophyta; class Magnoliopsida; order Asterales; family Asteraceae; genus Tanacetum; species Tanacetum coccineum. The sequence continues at coordinate 23,950 of BQNB010048753.1, forward strand.
AAGACCATCCCAAGTTGTAATTGAACCAGTTGGTTCATTTCTCAGCCAACGGCTTGTGGTTCCAGTTAAGGACATAGGGAATGCTCTAAGCATTACTTGGTCTATAGTAATATTTGGAATGTAGAATAGATCGACAATCTCAAGAACTTTCTCAATGTGTTCGTTTGCATCTTCATGATCCGAACCGCTGAAGGTGTTGGTACGTAGTTCCTTGAGAAATTGGCCCTTTAGTTCAAAGTTATCATTGTCTTTAATTTTAGGCCTAGCAACCCCTGATCCATAGTCAGCTCGGGTCTTTCTCATGCATTGCTCCATAGTTTCCACCATTGTTTCCATAATTTCTTCCTCCGAGTATTCATGGTCAGAAAATAAATTGAAATCAGGAGATCTCAATTCGTCAAGACTTAGTATCTTGAAGTGTCTCCTAGATGATTAAAATTCTCGTTCAGGTTCTTTATAAGGTGTGAAAAGTTTGCTCATAGAACTCTTTGTCATGCACTACATGTAACAAGGGATAAACAATCAATAGGATAGGCTCTTTAGGATAGCAAAAATTTTAGCACGAAAATCAAATATGAAAACTAAGATTCTGATTCTGTTTCAGATGATCAATACGCCGTATTCAATAGAAGTGAATACGCCGTGTTAATCTTTTGAATGAATACGTTGTATTGGACATAAAGTTGGATACGCCGTATCCAATGGTAGTGGATACGTCGTATCGAGTTATCGACCAGAACAATGTATTAGGAAAACAATTAAATTAAACACAGAAATATACAAGCAAACAATTAAACTAACAAATATAAAAAAATATACAAAATATACAAGAATATACACTAATCTAATTAACACTACTCCTAAGGGTTATATCTATTGTTAAAAACCCAAATATAAAATAAAAATCAAGATTAATTTTCACTCCCCGACAGCGGCGCCAAAAACTTGATGTGTCGTTGTGTGGTGTATATTTTTATGATTCAAGTTTTAAATATATATTTTGCTGACTTAACCAAAAACAACACTTTAATAGGCAGTGTACCCAGTCGGTAGTAGATTTGTGGTAAGTAGGATGTCGAACACTTAAAGCGAGGTTAAGTCTCTCAATTTATTAATATTTTGGTTATCTAATCTAAGTTAATTCTAATCTAAGTCAAACCTATGCTAATCCTATGTTAGTTATAATTCTAATTCTAACAGGTAAAAGGGGGGTTTCAGCCTGAGAGACTGGCACAGGTTTGGTGGTGACTACAATCAACTCAAGACACTTTAACCCACACAAGCAAATCAACAGAAGATAAAAGAGCAGTCAAGCCTTATAATAGAAAACTATATTAGCCATCATTAATCTGATCAGAAGTTGGTCTGTTTATTCAGTGTAATGATTACTTATGTCGATGAGGCATATCATTCTTAGACTTAGGCGAGACTTCATCCTAAGACCTAGACACATTAATTCTGTCACAATTAAAGCATCCGCATAAAGCATCCGCATAAAGCATCCTTATTTGCTGATTATAATCTATCTTAGGGATTAAAGCAATGGCGATCTTGTTAAACCCTAGAGACTTTACCCACGTACTGCTTAATGGCAATTTATACTCTAGTAGTCCACTTGTCCAACTATCTAATGGAATCAGAACGTTATTTGTTGAATTATCTAGGTTCACCTGCTAGTCAACTTGTTCAATAAACCAAAGGCAATATCCGTTAACTAGTTAAGCCAGAAGCGTATCCTTAGCATGAATTTAAAAGGATAATATTTGTGATCCTATGATTCTAGATGTATAAATCACTATATGGAGAGCTATCCCGGCATCTAGATTACTTGGTCCTTATCACTAGATCCAGTTGAATGATAGGTCGCATACAAAATACATAAACAAGTATAAATTGATAAACATAAACAAGCATACAATATAAATTAAGAAATTGAGATATAAACAAAACCAAACATTCAGATCTTCATAATAATGGCTAATACCCAAAGGTATAAGCCTTCAAACATCATAATTAATACAAGAGTAATGGCTTAGCCAAGGTAAACTGGCCGAGTTAACGAATGATACCAAAAGCTAAATGATTAGAAAAGTATAAGAAATTACACGTTGTCTCCTATAGATTGGAATGTGTTGCAAGAAATCTTCTGCTTTATTTCTCCTCTGGAAATTGACTTTTGTGGTTTAGGTATCGAGAATATGATTTAGCACACTTAAAACTCGTCTTTGAGTTTTGTATTTATAGGGTCTGGAGTCGGTGTCGATACGGCGTATCCAATGTATTGGATACAGCGTATTGGGGTTTCTTGGAGCAGGGACCACTTTTGATATCTTTCAGAATATTTACATACTATATCTCCAATACGGTGTATTGGTCTTCTCTGGATACGACGTATTGATCATGCTTCCTTTGTGGTCTTGGGTGAGTGCAGGCACAGATACGCCGTATCTTCCTTGATGGATACAGCATATTGGTTGTCAGAACAGTAATCTTCAAAATATCTTCGTTTAAGCTCTAGAATGCGCGCCTTTTGCTAATATTCACCAAGTATTCCGTAAAAACTGCAATTCTCAAATACAAACGATTAAGTAACAATTCTTTGCAATAATTATACAAAATGGGTTAATTACATGGGATAAATGATGCTATAAAATAGACGTTATTTGATGTCATCAAATATCCCCCCACTTGAATCCTACTTGTCCTCAAGTAGCCTTTATAAGTTTATAAAAATGTATCCCTGAGGATATTTTCCATTAAAGCATTTATTTGATCTATTACAAGTACACAACCAAACACCTCACGAAATAGGAAGATGAAAACACTCAAATCACTCAACTAATCTATGTGGTAACATGTAACTAATTCGCTCAATTGCTCGGTCGTGACGAGTATTCTATCATAAGCTTGGCAAGGATACACATCTTCACCGCTAAAGCTAAGGAGTAACAAGTTTATAAAGGTAAATATGGGTTTATATGAGAAGGCTTAGGGTTGATTACTCTAACTAATCTTTATCGATACCAATATTCCAGGAGGGCGACAAAGACCACACATACACACTCGTAACAACGGGATAGACACATGTGACTGCTCACTCCCACCTCGAATAAGCTAAATAGTAGGAATAGTAGAGTAATATAGGGTATGGATCTTCTAACTTTCACCAATAGTAATAAACCAACAAGGCAGCTGAGACATGCATACATGGCCGTAACGACGGAATAGACATGCACGCTCGATCACATCCTCTTTCGCGTAAAACACATGGTTAATAATTAGGAAAGGGAAATAAATTATTGTTAAATAAAAGTTACGAAACAAAAAAGATTAAGTCTAAAATACAAGTTGCTAGACACTTTTTCCCGACCGTTATCATGATAAAGACACAACTATTTACAAAGTCTTGATCATAGATAAAAAACAACAACCTAAGTTGGCGTTCCCGTAACGGTCAACTTCCCAATCATCCCATACTTTACATACTTTACAAGGCAAGTGGCGATATCTTCCACTTTATACAATACTTTACATCGTTGATTTGTATCAACGAATAATCGATCCTTCGTGTAATTCCTTCAGTAGTTGCGAAACGATTATCTTCAAACTTTCCTTCTCTTTTTTGTAGCGATTTTTCTAATTTTTTTGATTTTTTTACTAACACTATACTACGAAACTCGGTGTAGTCTCACCATCTTCACGATCATAATAATTCCGGATAATTCCTTCGATAATTCTTCGTTCTTCGGACGTACTATTAATTGTGATGGTAGTAAAAATACATGAGTTTTGACTATAATATACATTCCCATTTGCGATGTGCAAATTTCTTCCAACCGTACCAAAATAGACACAAGACTCGGGAAATACAAACTTTACACTTTAAGCAACTAGCAACTGTAAAATAAACTTAATCTAACAGGGTAGGCTAAGGTGTAAAGGTATAACGAAACAAATAATTGGTGTAGTTCCTAAAGGATTAGCTCTACATGTTGTTCTAGGGGTATCTTACTCTTAAAGTGAGAGTAAACAAAGGGTTTATATAGAGGTTAACTAACCAGTGTAGTTAGTTAATAAGCAACATGTAAAGGCGATTTGGGTGTAATCTTAAAATTTACCAATTTAAACAAGTTACTCCATCTAAATCCATAGTACTCATTATTGCGGTCTCGAATAGATATACCAAGCCAAGTTCTAAAGTCTACTACATCACCGGCACACTCATATTTTGTGGAATTTGGGTAAACATTTGGAAACGGATAAGGTTAAATCCTCACAATATCTAACAAGGGTTATTGTGTGCGGGTTATGTATCAAGTAATTTCACAAAAGTATGCTTGAAATTTTTTTAAATTTGAGCATAATTTAAGCATTTTAGTGTGAAAATTAGGACAAGTAAACATTCTAATTCCATCCCCCACTTGAATTATACAACGTCCTCGTTGTATAGATAAAACATTAAATACGAGAATTAAAAAGAATTAGAATGAGAAACTCCCTTGATATTTGCTTGGTAGATTCTCCACGTTGAGTTTAATTGAGCAAGATTGTGTGTTGAACAGCCGCCTTGAAGTTTTAAGACTCCAACACTTCAAGATCTCCAGATTTGTAAATTCTCCACCAATACTCGTTGATTTCCTTTCAGTAAGGTCATGTGCAAGATATAAGAAAAACAAGTGCAAATCTATCTTCGATGTATTCGTTTGGTTAGACTCGAAATAATAACCTAAAACTATACAGGAAGTCGATACGCCGTATCCATTCCCCAAGATATGCCGTATTGATACATGTATACGCTGTATTCATTTAATGAATACGCCGTATCGACTGTGCTGAAAAATAAAGACTAGATAACGTCCAGAAGGTCAATACGCCGTATCCATGGGGTTTGGATACGCCGTATCAGCTATCTGGGAAGACAAACTCGATAAAAATTGAAAAATACATTACGCGTTGTCCGGCAAGCACTTTTGTTTACAAAAAAGTCTTTAAGTTAGACTTGCCCCAATTTACTCCCATCCTTATAAAACAATTTGGGGTCAAACGGGATGCCAAATAGCACATACAAATTCTTGATTAGGAAAATGAATGACATCCCTTTGTTAAGATGATTCCAAGTCATGATATTAAAATTTAATCCCTTGATAAAAGTTTCAGTTTTGAAAAATTTATTAGATGTATCATGACTTGTTTCCAAAAGCTTATTTGACCCATGTGCATAGGCACTAACATCGGTATTTATTACATCGGGTAACGGTTTGACAGATAAATCCCCCAAATAGTGTTCAATATCGACTTTATCATCATCATTGTCCTTATCCGATTTTGAATCATTGTGATAAATTACATTAAAAGGAAATACATCATTATAGTTTAAAACGTTTTGTTCCTCCTCATCAAATTCGGACAATGAGGTTTCATCTTTTAAATTAAATTCATCGATATGTTGAGGAATTACAACAGGTTTAGTTGAGGAATCTGATTTAGACGTTTGAGCATCATTGTAAACAATGGTTGGAAATTCATTCTCAAAATCTTTAAAGAAGTCTAAATCATTAAAACAACTGACCGTAGGCTCGGGTGGTGGGAACGAAGGCATGTTTACTTTTTCATTATCATTTTCCGAATCTGTTTTCAAATCATTGACATAAATTATTTTATAAGAGAATGAGTTTTTGTCAAAAATTACCGTGTAATCTTCATCATCGGATTCGTCAAACGATATTATAAAGTCAATTTCATTGTTGTTAGGAGAACTTACCATGGGTTCAAACATTAACGTGTCATTAAACACTATAGCTGGGAATTCAGTTTCAACATATCTGAGGTCGTGAACGTCTTCATCATACCAGATCTTACCATACGTAGCAGTTTTCCAGTTATACACCTTACCACGCCTACGAGCTTTTTCTTCCTCAAGTATGATATACTCCTCCATAGTAATGTTGGGGTCATCCATTTTAACCTGTAACAAATTTGCTAGAAAAAACTGTCAAATAGCCTAATACGTCGTATTCAGTAAACTGAATACGCCGTATTGATGATAGAGTCGAATACGTTGTATTGGTTTGAAAAAAAATTATACGTTGTATCCAAGAAAATGAATACGCCGTATTGAGTATTCGACTCAGAAGGTTACAGCGAACAGTAATAATGAACACAAACACACAATATGCAAAGTATATAATGCAGAAATCAAACACACAAAACAAACACACAAATATGCAAATTAATCTAAACTAAATCTAAACTAAATATAAACTAAACTAAAACACTAATAAATAAGAATTAAACAACTTCACTCCCTGGCAGCGGCGCCAAAAACTTGATGTGTCATTGTGTAGGTGTTATTTCTGTATCAAGTTTTACTATTTATTTTATGCCGACTATACCTAAAAACAACACTTTAACGGGCAGTGTACCCGGTCAGATGGAGTTTCGTGGTAAGTAGGGTGTTGATCACTGAGAGAGAGAGCGTTAATTCCTAATTCTATCAGTATTTTAGTTATTTAAGTTAAACCTAAAACTAATGCAAAATAGGGGTTTCAGCCTAACAGACTGGCACAGTTTTAGGTATCTAACCTAAGGTTTTGATGACAAGTAAAGCAATAAACGCACACAAGAAGATAAACAAACAATAGAGGAACGGTCAAGAACTAATGTAAGGAAAACATATCAACCATGAATAATCTGATAAAACGTTGGTTTGTTTATTAGTGCAATGATTGGCTTATCTCGAAGGGCATATCATTCCTAGACTTAGGCGGTACTTCTTCCTAAGACCTAGACACGCTAATTCTGTCACAATTAGACGCATCCGCATAAAGCAAGCATTCGTTGATTATAATCTTAGGAGATTAATAATGGTGCTCTTACTAAACCCTAGCTCATAGAGATTTTACCCACTTACTGCTTAACGGCTCTTTATATACTAGTAGTACACTGTCCGAGTCCTTACCAATGGAATAAGAACGTACTCGTTGATACCAGGGTCACCTTATGGCTCAACTAAGCTCACTAAATTAAAGGCAAGGATAGGTCAATATTTGTGATCCTATGATTCTAGATATATAAATTGCAATATGGAGAGCTATCCCAGACTCTTAGCCTATGCCCAAACAACACTGAAGTTGCAGCGCATTAAATATGTAGGACTAGACCCAGTTGAATGATAGGTCGCATACTTAAGCACGTAAACGAATATAAATTGATAAACATAAACAACAATCAACGATAAATTAAGCAATCAAGATAGACAAACCAAACAATAGATCTTCATAAACATGGCTGATACCTAAAGGTATCAGCCGATAGTCATTGTAAAAATACACACGGTTTGATATGTGAACGATTAAAATAAAGAAACCTTAATCGAACGCGTATTCGGTTGCGCGAAGATTACAAGAGTTTTCCTATGATCTTGAGGCTCTTTTCTGACCTTCTAGGCTCCTTTATTCGTCTCTTGATCGACTTGGTGGTTTAAGGATTCACTTGCATACCTAAAACTGAGTTTAGGATCGTCTATTTATAGAGTCTCGAAACTCATCGATATGCCATATCGAGCAATTTGGGATACGGCGTATTGGGGATTTCTTAGAGTAAGGACCACGTTTGATATCTTCCAGAATATTTTATTACTATATTGTGAATACGGCGTATTGATGTCTCCTGGATACGACGTATTGATCTTTAGTTCTTTGTGGTTTCTTGTGAAGTGTAGGCACGGATACGTCGTATCTTCTTGCTGGATACGGCGTATTGATGTAAAATTAGTTGGTTCTTCTTTGTTGACCAAAGTATTATATATGGCGTATCGTTGATGTGGATACGGCGTATTCTTCAAAGTCAGGCAATGGTCTTTTGATTCGTCAAAGTCTTGGATACGTCGTATAGGTCTAGAATAATACGGCGTATTTGCTGTCAACTCAGTAGACTTTCTCGAACTCTTCGTTTATGCTCCAAAATGCGTGCCTTTTAGCATAACTTCACCAAGTACTCCATAATTACTGCAATTCTTAAATATAAACGATTAAGTAACAATTCTTTGCAATAATTACACAAAATGGGTTAATTACATGGGATAAATGATGCTATAAAATAGACGTTATTTGTTGTCATCATGTGCGAAATGTGGTTTTGTTTTTGGGACTATTTATGTGTTTATGACTGCTATGTGAATATTATGTGGTGTGATTGTTCTTGCATGCATCGAGGTGCATGGAAAGGTGTGATTAGCATGGATTTGCTATGTTTGTGAAGGGTCTGCCCCAAGTAAATGCTCCAGCTGGTAGGCTTTAGGTGCGTATGACCTCGAGGTTGCGACCCCAAGAGCGTTGGTATATGCTAGTTTGATGACTAGCGGGGATGCTAGGTCGTACATGATTAGCGGTGATGCTAAGTCATGGGTTTTGAGTGTTTTGCATATATTCACTGTCATATTGCACAATTGTCCTATTGTTTGAAATATTGTCACAGCAACTAGGTTTCTTCAAACCTACGAGCTCACCATCATTATTGTTGACGTTTTAGAGTATCATTTTCAGGTGAAGTTAATGAACAGTAGGGTTGTGATGCGAGATAGCACACCTTAAGGGTATCCTATATGGATCATGTATTGAGAAGTCTTGCATTTGGTGTTTGTTTGAACTCAGTAGTTTGAGGATTGATGTTCTAAGATTGATATGGACCCCTGCGTGGGCATTTGGATTATAAGTGACTATGTGATTTGTTCTTGTTGGGATTTCACTCAAGTCTGTACTTGAGGTGGATGATCTTCATGACACTTTTTCATTAATGCATTTTAGATTTCTCTATTTTGTATCTTGTGTTATGATTGATCATTCTTTGTCGCATACCCGTGTTTCCGCCTATGTCGGGGTGTGACAGATTGGTAATCAGAGCCAAGGTTATAGAGAACTAGGTGGTTTGGCCTAGACTATAACCTAAGGACCTTCATATAGTTGCATTGTAGGATCTATGTGCGCGGTGTTTCACTTATACTTGCTTAGGTGGTTATAGGGTATAGCGTATTAGAAAAGTCAATCATTGAAATGTGTGAGCCTAATACTGGGTACAACTGAGAAATGATGCGAGTATAAGTACGGTGGCCAACGTAGTTATAAATGTATCACGACTCATATGTATTTAGTAATATCGTTCACAAAAATTAGTGTTGACACCTTAGGACTGTATTATGCGTATTATAGTATACTAAGTTATCCTGTATTAACCTTCCCGCCTTCCTAACGTTACCTATGTCCTCCCTCATGTGGATAATGCCGTCAAGGGTGATGACCCGAAGTGCTGGCCGGCCTGTTGCCGCACCACAAGGAGGGGAAATGGGTGGACGAGTTGGTAGAGGAGGTAGAAGAGTGAGAGAGCCTAGGAGGAGGTATGTTAAACCGTCTGGTGAACCTGAGGGTCAAGGAAATGACCAAGGTGTTGAAGTTAATAATGGTGTGGATGGAGTCCCTGACTTCTCCACAAATATAGCCCAATAATTACAGAACTTGCTACCCACTATTTTAGCTCAAGTAGGCAACCAAGGTAGCAATCAAGGAGACAATAGGAACCAAAGCTGCAATGCTATCAATGACAACATCCGGAGTGATGTTAGGAATGTCATTGAGAACAACGACCGTATAGGTTGTACCTATAATGAGTTCTTCGCCTGTAATCCAAAAGAGTATGATGGTAAAGGAGGTGCCATAGTTTATACACATTGGATTGAGAAGATGGAATCAGTTCAAGATATGAGTAGGTGTAGGGATAGTCAGAAGGTGAAGTACACTACTAGATAATTTGTTGGTAAGGCTCTTACGTGGTGGGACTCTCAAATCCACACACGAGGTCGAGAGGCCGCTGTAGGTATGTCATGGGAAGACTTTAAGACTTTGACTAGGGAGGAATTTTGTCCAGTCAATGAGATGCAAAAACTAGAAACTGAGTTCTGGAACCACACCATGGTCGGGGCTAGCCATGCTGCGTATACTGATAGGTTCCATGAGTTGATTAGGTTAGTTCCTCACTTAGTTACCCTTGAGAACAAAAGGATTGAGAAGTAAGTTTATGGCCTTACTCCATAGATTTGAGGAATGGTGGTGGCAATAGAGCCAATGACCATTCAAAAGGCTATGTAGATTGTTGGCACACTAACTGATGAAGCCATTAGGAATGGGTCAATCAAAAAGAACCCTGAGAAGAGAGGAAATAGGGGGAGAACCTAGTAAGGATAGAAATGGGAGATATGATAATAAGAGAACTAGGACTGGGTATGCTTTTTCTATAACCACAAACCCTGTTAGGAGAGAGAATACGGGTACGAAACCCAAGTGTACCACCTGTAACTTTCACCATCCACTTGAGACACCCTATCGCACTTATTTTAACTTTAACCGTCCAGGACATTTTGCTAAGGATTGTAGAGTGGTGCCTAGGAATGTGAACCCCATCAATGCTAGAAACTTAACTGTTAAGACCCATTACGAGTGTGGTAGTACCGATCATTTCAAGGCAGCATGTCCTAGGTTGAATCAGGCTCAGAGGCTAGAGGAAACCATCAAAACCAAGTCGTGGCTGTTAACGGGGGTTAGGGTCATGGGACAACGGTAACCAGGCACGTGGAAGGGCATTTATGTTGGGAGCAGAGGAGGCTCGCCAGGACCCGAACATCGTGACGGGTACGTTCACTTTGAACAATCATTATGCCACAACCTATTTGACTCTGGTGCCGACTATAACTTTGTTTCCACTACTTTCATACCTCTGTTAGGCATAGAACCCAGTGACTTATAATTTAGTTATGAGATTGAGATAGCTAGCGAGCAGTTAGTAGAAATCGATAAGGTCATTAAGGGTTGCAAACTGGAAATAGAAGGTCACGAGTTTGATATTAATTTGATATCGTTTGGAAGCGGGAGTTTCAATGTGATCATAGGAATGGATTGATTGTCCAAACATAAGGCTGAGATAATTTGTCACGAGAAGGTAGTCAGAATACCACTACCCGACGACAAAGTACTTAGAGTTATAAGAGAAAGACCGAAGGAGAAAATAAGGCATCTAGTGAGTGCTAAGGCCAAGGAACAGAAACAAGAAGAACTTGTTGTGGTCAGAGACTTTCCTGAGGTATTTTTGGATGACCTATCAGGATTTCCCCCTATTCGGGAAATTGAATTTTGGATTGAGTTAGTCCCTAGAGCAATACCGGTCACAAAATCTCCCTATGGATTGGCACCTTTTGAAATAGAGGAGTTGCTAAGTCAACTCAAGGAACTCTAGGACAAGGGTTTCATTCAACAAAGCTTATCGCCTTGGGAAGCACCGGTATTGTTTGTGAAGAAAAAGGATGGTTTCTTTAGGATGTGTATTGATTATAGAGAGTTGAACAAGTTGACCATTAAGAACTGTTATCCACTCCCTAGGATAGACGACCTATTTGATCAGTTGCAATGATCATAGAACTTCTCTAAGATAGATCTTAGGTCCGGATACCACCAATTGAGAGTGCATGAGGATGACATTCCAAAGACCGCGTTTAGAACTCGTTATAGACATTTTGAATTCAAGTTTGTGATAGTGTTCGTTGATGACATCTTGATTTACACTAAGACCTGGGAAGATCATGAAGTGCACTTAGGGTTAGTCTTAGAATTGCTTAAGGAAGAGAAACTGTATGCTAAGTTTTCCAAGTGTGAATTCTGGTTGCGGGAAGTACAGTTTCTTGGTCATGTGATTAATGGAAATGGTATTCATGTAGACCATAGTAAGATTGAAGCTGTAAAGAATTAGGAAGCCCCTAGAACTCCGTTTAAGGTTCGTTCATTTTTAGGTTTGGCCGGGTATTATCGTCAGTTTATAGAGTACTTTTCTAAGATAGCTAAGTCCCTGACCATTTTGACTCAGAAAAGTAAGACCTTTGATTGGGGCTGGGGAACGGGAAAGGGCATTTCAAACTTTGAAGGACAAGTTATGCAATGCACCTGTTCTAGCTCTCCCTTATGGACCAGAAGATTTTGTGGTGTATTGTGATGCGCATGGCTTAGGATTAGGTTGTGTGTTGATGCAAAGAGGTAAGGTGATAGCTTATGCATCTAGGCAGTTGAAAATCCATGAGAAGAATTACACCACCCATGATTTGGAACTGGGTGCGGTTGTGTTTGCACTTAAGATTTAGAGACATTATTTGTATGGGACAAAGAGTGTCATATATACCGACCATAAGAGTCTCCAGCATATCTTTAGTCAGAAAGAATGGAACATGCAACAACGTCGCTGGATAGAGCTTTTTAGTGATTATGACTGTAAAATTCACTACCACCCTAGTAAGGAAAATGTAATAGCTAATGCACTAAGTAGGAAAGAGAGGGTGAAACCTAAGAGAGTTCGAACTATGAATATGACCCTTCAGTTGAGTATCAAGGATAGGATATTAGCGGCTCAGGAGGAGGCGTCTAATGAATCTGCGGGGTTGCAGAAAGGGTTAGATGAGATGATAGAGCATAGGAGTGATGTAGCATTGTATTACCTGGATCGAATATGGGTTCCTTTGAAAGGTGATGTGAGAACCCTGATAATGGACGAAGCCCATAAGTCGAAGTACTATGTACACCCAGGAGCTGATAAAATGTATTATGACCTTAGAGATAGGTATTGGTGGTCGGTAATGAAGAAAGATATAGTGGTATATGTTAGTAGGTGTTTGACTTGTTTGAAGTTTAAGGTGAACATCAGAGGCCATCTGGCTTACTGCAGCAACCTGAGATCCCTGAATGGAAATGGAAAAGGATAGCGATGGATTTCGTTACGAAATTATCGAGGACTAGTATTGGGCATGACATAATCTGGGTCATTGTGGACCGGTTAACTAAGTCTGCTCATATTCAACCTATGCGGGAGGATTATAAGATGGATAGGTTAGCTAGACTATATCTGAATGAGATTGTAGTTAGGCATGGTGTGCTGATCTCGATCATATCGGATCATGATAGTCGTTTCACATCGAGGTTTTGGCAGTCAATGCAAGAGGCATTAGGAACCCGTTTAGACATGAGTATGACTTACCACCCTCAGACTGACGATCAGAGTGAGCGTACTATTCAAATCTTGGAAGACATGCTTAGGGCATGCGTCCTTGACTTCGGGGGAAGTTGGGATGTTCATCTTCTATTGGTTGAGTCTTCGTATAACAATAGTTATCATTCTAGTGTGAGATATGCACTGTTTGAGGCTTTGTATGGTAGACAGTGTCGTTCCCCGATCATGTGGGCAGAGGTTGGAGAGGGTCAGTTGATAGGACCTGAGTTAGTGCAAGAGACCACTAAGAAGATCTCGCAGATTAAGGATAGACTTAAGGCTACGCGTGATCGTCAGAAAAGTTATGCCGATAAGAGGAGAAAACCCTTAGAGTTCAGTGTAGGTGAGTACGTCTTGCTTAAAGTGTCGCCTTGGAAAGGTGTGGTATGCTTTGGGAAGAAGGGGAAATCAGCACCTAGGTTCGTTGGACCATTTGAGATCACTGAGCGGATCGGTCCAGTAGCCTGTAGGCTTAGGTTGCCTGAGGAATTGAATGGTGTTCATGACACGTTCCATGTGTCGAACCTTAAGAAGTGTTTGGCTGACCCAACACTGCAGGTGCCCTTGGATGAGATCCAAGTTGATGCTAAGTTGAATTTTGTGGAAGAACCTGTATAAATTTTAGAGAGGGAATTCAAGAAGCTTAAGCGGAGTAGAATTGCCATCGTCAAGGTTCGGTGGTATTCGAAACGTGAACCTGAATTTACGTGGGAACATGAAGACCAGATGAAACTTAAGTACCCGCATTTGTTTAGTGCTAGTAGTAGTTGAATTTCGGGGTCGAAATTCTTTTAAGGGGTGTAGAATGTAACCCTTGCCCTTTTCTGTGATTTGGATGTTCTAATTTAGTCCTTTGACTACTTGACTTTTGTCATTTTATGTTTGAACAAGTACCGTGTTGACGGTGGTGAATTTATGTGATTGAGGTGTTTTATGGTTATATGGTGTATAATAATCCTTTTTAGAGTGTATTATTATGTTGATTATGTTCTAGGTGGTTTGACCCGTAAATAGTGTGAAATGCCAAAAATGAGTCCCGACACGTCCGATAATGTTCAAAATGATTTTTGGGAAGTTTAATGTGAAAATAAATCGTGTAAATACTCTAAGTTATGGGAAAAGTAATTTTAAAGTGAATGAAAATACTAAATAACTTCGGGAAATATTTTACGATTAAGGTTTTTGAGTTTTAAGTGAACCCGACACAAAAAGAAGCATCCCGAGACCCTCTAGGATACCCTAGCCGGTTTCAAACCTTGTGGGGGACAAGGAGGCACTTTTTTTGCAACCATGGTCCTTTGTTGGTACACATATTGGCTTATATGATTTTGTTTCCATCCTAAAGCACACATTTCTCATTTTGAAACTTCACACACTCATTTGTTTATCTCTTGTGTTGCGTCCGACCAAAGCACACACACAAACACATACATTTTTCAATCTTTGATAAAAAAAACAAGAAGATTTGCGGAGTCGTGGGTTGATTATAGTATTCGGGTTATTATTTAAACTACGTTTGGGTAGTCGGTTCACATTCGTTCTCGCTTTTCAAAACCCTCTTTGTAAGTTTTCTAAATCTTGATTTAACTTGTACTTTTGTATGTTAAATGATGCATAGAAGCTAGTTGTACGGTGCGTTTGTTAAAAATCGAAAATGAAATATTTGCGAAAGGTTATAAAAGGTTCGGTTTAGGGTTCGAACAAAGGAAAAAGGAAATGAGGTTTTGTTAGTTTTATTATCGTGGTTGTGATGGTTGAAAAACATTTATTTGATATGTACCTTATTTTGGATATTGGATTATTTGGCTTATTATTAAGTAATTTTTGAGCTTATTTTGGGCTTATTAGCTTACAACAATTTAAGGGTATACAAGAGAAGTGTTTTTGGTTATTTACCTCGTATGTCGTGTATTTGTGGACTATTTTGATAGCTTATGGTGATAACCGAATATATTACGTAGCGTATTAGCTTATTTAAAAGCTTATTATAGTTTTGGGAGCTTATGAGCTCACGGCCCAATAAGCCTCTTTAAGCCGTGACTTATTAAGAGCTTATTGTGGTCTGGGTTATTTTGTTAGTAGTGTTTTGGGCTTATATATTTTCTAACGTGCTTTGGTATTGGGCCTAAAATATATATTATGCGAATAAATATCTTAATGGATCCTTATTGGGCCTTAAGGCCAAATAAGCGTAAATTAGTCGTATTATGAGTTTTGGCAAACTTTTGGAAAGCGAAACATACTTATGAATTGATATTGAAAGTCGTTTTTGGGAAATATACTTTGATAAGCGTTGCGAGATATGATTTTGGTATTTTGTCGAAAAATGGTGGTTTGTGGAAAATTGTTTGAAATAAAAACGTTGTATAAACGTACGGGTCATGTCGAAATTTCGTAAAAAGTCTATACTTAGAGTTTTTACTCAAAAAGTGATTTCTCGATTTAATAATAAAATATTATTATTTTATTATTTTAATAAGTCGAATAAAAGACAAAAATTATATTTTTCTGAAACTCTTCTAAATTGCTTAGTATAATTAAGCGTTTCGTTTCTTATAATTTAAATGATGAATTAATGGCAACTAAGAGTACCGAATGGATTTACCAAGATATATATATATATATATATATATAAGTATTTATTACTTATAATTATATTAGCAAGGTATAAGTATATATATTATACTAAAGTATGAGTTGAAAATATGTTATTTTTTACGATAAGTCATCAACCATCACACCACTGAAAATGTTAAGAGAGACCGTACAACGCGGATCTGACCTTTATGCATCAAACCCGAAAACTATTTTGGAAATAAATGTCTAAGTGGAACATTAATTGGACTAGGTCGTGTTCGGACGTCGTTACATTTGCTTGTGTGATATTGAGTTTGCTACTTGAGGTGAGTACTCGTAGCCCCACTTTTTAAATCTTTTCCATTGGGGAAAAATGACACTCAAATGTGTTTTGAACTGTTTTTCTGAACTGTGCGAAATGTGGTTTTGTTTTTTAGACAATTTATATGCTTATGACTGTTATGTGAATATTATATGGTATGATTGTTCTTGCATGCATCGAGGTGCATGGCAAAGTGTGATTAGCATGGATTTGCTATGTTTGTGAAGGGTCTGCCCTAAGTAAATGCTCCAGCTGGTAGGCTTTAGGTGCGTATGACCTCGGGGTTGCGACCTCAAGAGCATTAGTATATGCTGCTTTGATGACTAGCGGGGATGCTAGGTTATGATACATGCTTAACGGTGATGCTAAGTCATGGGTTTTGAGTGTTTTTCATATATTCACTGTCATATTGCACAATTGTCCCACTGTTTGAAATATTGGCACATCAACTAGGTTTCTTCAAACCTACGAGCATACCAACATTATTTTTGACATTTTCGAGTATCATTTTCAGGTGAAGTTAATGAACAGTAAGGTTGTGATGCGAGATAGCAGACCTTAAGGGTATCCTATATGGATCATGTATTGAGAAGTCTTGCATTTGGTGTTTGTTTGAACTCAGTAGTTTGAGGATTGTTGTTCTAAGATTGATATGGACCCCTGTGTGGGCATTTGGATTGTAAGTGACTATGTGATGTGTTCTTATTGGGATTTCACTCAAGTCTGTACTTGAGGTGGATGATCTTCATGACACTTTTTCGTTAATGCATTTTAGATTTCTCTATTTTGTATCTTGTGTTATGATTGATCATTCTTCTTCGCATACCCATGTTTCCGCCTATGTCGGGGTGTGACAGATTGGTAATCAGAGCCAAGGTTATAGAGAACTAGGTAGTTTGGCCTAGACTATAACCTAAGGACCTTCATATAGTTGCATTGTAGGATCCATGTGCGCGGTGTTCCGCTTATACTTGCTTTAGTGGTTTTAGGGTAGCGTATTAGAAAAGTCAATCATTGAAATGTGTGAGCCTAATACTGGGTGCCACTGGGAAAGGATGCGAGTATAAGTACGGTGGCCAACGTAGTTATAAACGTATCACGACTCAGGTGTATTTAGTAATATCGTTCACACAAATCGGTGTTGACACCTTAGGACTGTATTATGTGTATTATAGTATACTATGTTATCCTATATTAACCTTCCCGCCTGCCTAACGTTACCTATGTCCTCCCTCGTGTGGATAATGCCACCAAAGGTGATGACCTGAAGTGCTGGCTAGCCTGCTGCCGCACCACGAGGAGGGGGAACCGGTGGACGAGTTGGTAAAGGAGGTAGAAGAGTGAGAGAGCATAGGAGGAGGAATGTTAAACCAACTGGTAAACCTGAGGGTCAAGGAAATGACCAAGGTGTTGAAGTTAATGAGGGTGTGGATGGAGTCCCTAACTTCTTCACAAATATAGCCCAACAATTGCAGAACTTGCTACTCACTATTTTAGCTCAAGTAGGCAACCAAGGTAGCAATCAGGGAGACAATAAGAACCAAAGCGGCATTGCCGTCAATGACAACATCCGAGGTGATGTTAGGAATGTCATTGAGAACAACGACCGTAGGGGTTGTACCTATAAGGAGTTCTTCGCAGATAACCCAAAAGAGTATGATGGTAAGGGAGGTGCCATAGTTTATACACGTTGGATTGAGAAGATGGAGTCAGTTCAGGATATGAGTGGGTGTAAGGATAGTCCGAAGGTGAAGTACATTGCTGGATCATTTGTTGGTAAGGCTCTTACATGGTGGGACTCTCAAATCCACACACGAGGTCGAGAGGCCGCTGTAGGTATGTCATGGGAAGACTTTAAGACTTTGATTAGGGAGGAATTTTGTCAAGTCAATGAGATGCAGAAACTAGAAATTGAGTTCTGGAACCACGCCATGGTCGGGGCTAGCCATGCTGCGTATACTGATAGGTTCCATAAGTTTGCTAGGTTAGTTCCTCACTTAGTTACCCCTGAGAACAAAAGGATTGAGAAGTAAGTTTATGGCCTTGCTCTACAGATTCGGGGAATGGTGGCGGCAATAGAGCCAATGACTATTTAAAACGTTGTGCAGATTGCTGGCATACTAACTGATAAAGCCATTAGGAATGGGTCAATCAAAAAGAACCCTGAGAAGAGAGGAAATAGGGGGGAGAACCTTGTAAGGATAGGAATTGGAGAGATGATAACAAGAGAACTAGGACTGGGAATGCTTTTTCTACAACTACAAACCCTGTTAGGAGAGAGAACACGGGTACGACACCCAAGTGTACCACCTGTAACTTTTACCATCCACCTGAGGCACCCTGTTGCACTTGTTACAACTGTAACCGCCCAGGACAAAAAATAATGTTCTCTCCCCTACTAGGGGCGATCATGGTGGCGATTTCCGGTCAACAATAATCCAACGTCGATCACCAATTTTTCTATTCTGTTATATCTTCC